>JAJIBD010003227.1:0-205178 GCA_021461705.1 Cryptotis parvus | reverse complement strand
AAAACCCTATTATTTACAGATTTTCAATAACTAAGTTTTGAGGTTCTCACCTCAACTTTCAGTTAAATTTAATAGTAAAACTTTAAATGAATATGATAATTTTGATAGAAAATTACAACAGGAAAACAATACATAGAAAAGTACATTGATGGTGGTTTGAGCCTCTCCCTTGTAGCAAAAGTCCTTGGAAAAACAATCTTGACCCCTGGATTCTGAGTTCCTTGAGTAATGACAGCAGTGACATACAGTTTGTGACTTGATCGGTAGTATCTCCTAGGAAACACAGTATTAAAGAGAGGATATGAGCCATGACATAGCAGTAAGTCATTGCAGCCTGAGGCTGAAACCTCAATATGTAAATCTGTAAACTCTTTAATGTGTCTAGATAATAAAACTAGAATTATACACAAAGCAATCATTTGGAGTGGCTGTTTTCGGACAGCTGAAGGACACTAAAGTGTATTAGAATTTGGATCATTTGCATTGCACTGATTTTGAATTGAAATTGTCAGTAATTCATTTTGTAATATATTGTTCAAATGGTTTTACAAAGGACTTTAGACATCAAGTTTTTCTGTATATTTCTTTTAAGGAGACAAGTTCATTTTTTAAAAATTTGAGATGTAAGTGATATAATTTTGCGAATGTTTAAGGCATTGCTTTGATATATTTACATATTGTAATATGATAGCCACTATAAAGTTAGCTAATGTCTGCATCACATAGGCAACGTTAAAAAATTACTGCATGAAGAACAGCTGGCTTATCTAATATAAATAAACAATCCTGAACTAAGTTCCAGGCTTAATACAACAAAAGAGATTCAAGTCCTTATCCATGTTCTCTCAGCCACCTTGAAAGGAACTTACTGGTACTTTTTGCTTTCTGGAACTGAATAGAGTGACAAAAGTCAACTGATTTTGAATCTACAATGGGTAGTAGATAAACTAATCATAGGAAAATCAATTTGGTAAGCAGTATCTGGTGGATATTTGTAAATTTTTGTAAATTATTTTACTTTTGATCTTTAAAAAAATAATGAGAACTATGCCAGAACTAAATGTTTCTGAATATTTCCAAAAAAGTTTTCTGAATTTTTTTTGTCTCCCATTAATTTATTCTGTCAGAAATTAAGGATAGACTGTTTCCTCTCTGGGTTATTTTTCTTGAAATTTAAATAGAAACTTTCCATCCTACAGATGTGTTTTTCAGGATTTCTTTATTGTTCTTGATTTTTCATAATCTTTATAATCACCTTTTTTGAGTGTGCAAAAAAATCTATTTCAATTTTTTTTCTTTGTTAAAAAATTAAATAAGCTTTAAGGGCACTGCAATTTACAAAGTTAATTTTAGCTGGGCTTCAGGTATACAGTATTCTAATATCAATCAAACCAACAGTAAAGGAAGCAGACCTTTGCAATTCCAATTTCATTTCATATACACTTCATCCCTCCATCATGTTGAAGAATATAGATGTTTTAATAGTTTAAGTATTCTAATTCACAAACACACTGTATATCTTTCCATTTCACCTTTTTATCTTTTTTATCAAAAACATTTCTTGATATATTTTCAGTACACAAGTTTTATTGTTGAATTTTCTTTAGTTTCTTACTGTTTCTTTATTTCATTTCAAATTCATATTTTTTATAATTTTCTTTTTGTGTCATCTAGTGTTAATATAAAGAAAACAACTGGTTTTTATGTGTTTTTTTTATAAAATTTGCAACTCTTGTTAATTTGTTTATTAGAATAGTTTAGGGTACTATACACATAGGACTCATACATATGAAGTCAAATCATTTAGCTTTTCTTTTATTTTTATAGGGATGACACTCAATAGTGTAGGCTCAATAGTGTATTCTCTCCGTAAAGGTGAGTGTACTGAACTCAGGGCTTCACATATGGCATGTACTATATTTGCTTCTTGATTGTCACCTCCTCCCATTGTGTCATTTATTAATATAAGTACTGTTTGCCTTTAGCTAACATATGTCTTCTCTTATTTACCTTTATTGCTTACATTTTCTAGCTAGAACTCAAATTATATTGTTATAGGATTAGGGAAGAATGGAGTTTGGTTTCATGCCTCATCTTAGTGGGAATTGTTCAGTCCTTCAGTAATATGTTAACAGTAGTTTTTCATATATGCTTTATATCATTTGGAGGAAATTGCCTTTTTCTAGGATTTAGAATGTATCGTATTTTTAACTCTGAAAAGCATTATTTTTCAAATACTTTTTATATAATCGATATTTTTCTTTCTTGTATGAATATAGTGCTTTAATCTAGTTTCTTTTCTTTAGTGTAGAAATAATTCACATTCCTAAGCTAGTCGCACTTGGCCATAGCCATACTTTTTTAATATGCTGATGGGTTTGATTAAGAGCCTTTTATTAAGAACGTTTTTGTTTCTATTCATAAGGCATGGTAGTCTCTAGTTTTTCTTGTAATGTGTTTGTCTTACTTTTGGTGTCAAAGTGACACCAAACCTCAGAATATAAATTAGGAAATAGTCTTTTTGGTTCTATTTATTTCCACTTTTGCTGAGAAATAATACATTTTCATAAGTGTGTGTATATATACTTCTATATGAGTTTAAGATAAATAACATGATTGTTTCATGTACATGAATTGTAGAATGATTACTAGAATAGTTTTATATAACATTCATCTCTTATAGATACAGTAAAAATGAAAGAAATAAGAAAAAAAATCTGTGATCAGAACTCTTAGGCTCTTTCTATGCTCAACTTTTTTATGTATCATGCACCAGTATTAGTTGCAAAATCAGTTATTCATAACTTCACTAGCATTTATCTTATAAATGAATTTTTTTTCCTTTTCACCACTTTCTTTCAATCTCCTTTCACTCCTATTTTTTTAATCATTCTAAAAAAAATTATTGTAATTCCCCTTTTTGATTTGCTTTTAAATTCTACCTTGAATTTGGTTGAATATAAAAGTAAATTATTCTGTATCTGGGCTTATTTTTATTGGAAATATTTTCCTTATTAGTAATTCGAATATTAATTAAATACTAAATTACTTCATTTATAACAGAGAGAAAAAAAATCATGTTCACAGAAAAAATACAGAATTATTCACGTATTTAGCCATAAAAGAGTTCCACATATCAAGGAGTTGATATGATCAGATCATGGTCACTAACGGAATTCTAATTAAAGTAGAAGTCAATGATAAACATAAATCTGGAGCAATAATAGAGGGATCAATGCACTAGTCAGCATGCAGCTGCCCTGTTTGATTCATCGCACTGCTCTGGGTTTCCTGTGTACCACCAGGAGTGATCTACCTACAGAGCCAGAAGTAAGACTTGAGCACTGTGAAGTGTGACCCAGAAATACCCATCAAATCTTGCAAGTCTTAAAATGTAAAGCTGCTTCTCGAATATCTATAATTTAAAAAGAAAAATTATATAAAAATTTAAAAATAGTTACAACTGATATAAAATATTAATTTGTAATATGAAGCTAAGTAATTATTCATTATAGTTTGTATATGATACTGAGTATTAGAGTTATGTACTTAAGAGATACAAGCTTCCCCCAAGCACATGGATAATCAAATTCAAAAGATAAATATTATATTAGCAAATATTTACAAATATGATGGCATCTTAAAGCACATAAAGAAAAATGAAAACAATCCAAAAGGAATGAGGCAAAGGATGCGAACAGACTAAATAAGAACATAAGTAATTTGCTAAAGTTTTGATGAGTCTTATTGGGATAGTATAACTTCGGTTTAAAGCCTTTTTTGTTGTTATAGTTAGTGGGTTTTGCTAATTTTTTCTATTGTTATTCTATAAAATGCTTCATAATTTTCTTGAGATGTGTGAGCCATTAGAAATTATGTCCAAAGATTTTTGAGCTAAGTTACTAAGATGTTCATATCACTGTATCACTGTATCACTGTCTTCCCGTTCATCATCGATTTGCTCGAGCGGGCACCAGTAACATCTCCATATGTCCTGTCTCATGTAAGTAGGGCCCAAGGGCACCTGCTTGCTCCAGGAACATCACTTGATCACTTGAATCCCATTATTCATTGATTTGCTCGAGCGGGCCTATAACATTTCCATTGGACCCTATCATGTGCCAATGTAGCTCAATGGCATCACAAAGATGTTCGTGCTTATTATTAATGAACTTTCCCTCAATTTTTTTTTACCTTTCACGAGTGGTGCAGTTAACACAAATTTTTTTCTTGATGAATCAAGAATGATTAAAACATATAGTCATTGGAATAAAAGTTATGATTTAAAGATGTGTTTTTTAAATTAATATGATAAAAACAGCAAATATTCTAGTTTAGTCAATATTCTAATTGAGTTGGGCTCTGAGCAGTAATAGCCTTGGGGTTTGGCACTTTCCTGTCATAGAGCCCTGGGTGTGGGACCCAGAGGTGGTCCCTGTTCTCAGAGCTGTGGAGCTTCTGGATGCTCAAATGTTTACACCCATGGGGAAAGCATCTGTGCTTATCCAATGGGAGACCCACAGGCAAATGATTAACATCTAAGGTGAGGCAGGATGTTCCTGGTCTTCTGACCAAAGGAATATGTAAATCAGTGATTGTTACCTTGCAAATGCTAATCTGTTGCAATGGCCCAGGATGCTACATGATTTGTGCTTTTATTTCCTCCACCCAAAAATTGTATAAAAGGCTTAAACTGTGCTCAGTAAATGGGAACTGCTTTCCAGACCCTACCACTGCATTGGCATCGTTTTTCCCTTTCTGCAGCATACACAAAGAAGTAGCTTCTCCCAAGTCCTTCTCTCTTGTAGGGATGAAGTCCAGCAAAATTCAAGTCTCCCTCATTCTCATTCCTGCCTGGAAGGAGGGGGTTCCTGGAGAGGGGCCCTGGACAAACTACAAATTGTATCAAACCCATTGGGTATTATGAATTAACTCATTGTTCTTAGTTATTGATACAAAAATATTTGACTGCTAAACTATAAATTATAATTCGGATAATTACTGAGATGATTCAAAGTCAGCCAAACTGTGCTGTTTTTCTTTAAAGAAGTTTGTCTCTCTTACTGATTTTAGATATGTTTTCAGTTATACCTCTAAAGCTATTTTAATTTAAAATACTAAAAATTTTAGTCTATTGTTTCAGCCATTTATTATCAAACAGTTTAAGATTTTATTGATGCTGGAGAACTAGTACAGGGGTTAAGTTTCTTTGCTTGCAGCTGACCCAGATTTAGACCTTTGTACTCCATATGGTAACCTGATAGCCACTAGCAGTGTCTCCTATGCACAGAACCAAGAGTAAGTACTGAGTACTGCTATATTTCATTTCAATACAAACAAAAATGTATTTCTCATATGACTATATTAACAAACCATTCTAATATTCATCTAAAGTAGAGACTTCTAATTTTACATGTGTTAATATAATAGTAGCATAAATAAATTATAAAGATGTATACAATATATTCTATTTCTTTTCAGATGCAGTCTATGAAATCACAAAAGCAAAATTTATTGAAAGTCATTCTTTTTTAAATCTAAACATCAGTAATGTAAACATTCTGACAATAGAATCAGAACATTGTGTTATACCATACTTGTGTGTTTTTAAACAATATTTTACTCAAAAGAAAATTATGTACAAGTGCTTATGGTAAAAAGCAACACTTCTGTTTATTGCTTACATATGAGAAATTAAATTGGTTAACTGTAAGTAATAATTTTTTCTGCTTTATAATTTTAACATTTACTGATTATTTACAATTCAAACAAATCAAAACACCAAAGAAATATCCAGTTAGTATAACTAACATTTAAAGTTTATAACATAATATTAAATTCAAAGTTTATAAACAAATAGAATGCTTTGTTTAATAAATTCTATATGTCAAATTCTCTTCTCATTGAATATTTGCTATGTGACTGGTTTTCTCACCCAAATCCAAAACTTTGAGAAAATGTTACTATGTGCTAAAATTTAAGGAGGAAATATAAATTGCAAAGAGGTTGGGGATTAATTTTTTAACCAATATCACACTATAAAGCAGGGATTCAAATTCTGATATCTCTGACTATCAAAAATATAGCTTTTCATAGTCTCTCCCTCATAAAAAAAAAGTGTATTTTAAAAACCATATCCCAAATAAATACCAACACAACTTAATAACTCAAGTCCTTGGAAAATATGAACTATTATACTGTTTCCCCTTCAAAAGTCATATGCATCCCTGTAAGAATGTCCTGGAATAGTCTTAGGGAGCCACTGGTGAAAATGGCATAAATTGAAGGTATTGCAACATACAAAGTCTCATCCAGTAGGGCAGAGTCTACAGGAGAAAAATGAGGTCAGAAGGGCTCCCTGGTTAGAAAGAAGTTGAAAAATACAGAGCTAAATCATCTTTCTGATGATATCATTGACTATGACATCATCTTTAAAACCATGCATAAATATGAGAAAAATTAATGAGAATATAAATGCAAATATAAATGCAAGGGGATTCACAAAACCAATCTCAGGATAATTGCCCTACTCCAAAGTCACTTCTTTAAATATCTAACAACTTTGAAGGAATATTCTTCAAGGTTTGCAAAATGAGAAAAAATAAAATGCATTACATATGAATGAATAACTTGACCTTGTGTTAATGAAGATTTATATATATATATACACATATACACACACGTATATATACATACATTCATTTGATTGTCATAATATTTAAGACCATATCAAAAATTTTTTACTTTTTTTCATGAAATATTTCAGTAAGATAACAAAAATGAACATGAGTAATGAAAGGACAGAGATTGATAAGATTTAGGAAAAGAAGTTGAGTTTTATGATAATGACCCCCAACTTCTTTCATTTAAAGTTTCCAAGTTGTGGCAGAGAGAAGGATAACTGGGGTGGACCCCAGAGCATCTCTCTATATCACTGTATCACTGTCTTCCCGTTCATCATCAATTTGCTCGAGCGAGCCCCAGTAACATCTCCATATGTCCTGTCTCATGCTAGTAGAGCCCAAGGGCATCTGCTTGCTCCAGGAGCATAAAGAGCCTAAATCCATTCCGGAATGAGGTCTATAATTGTTACTGGTATTTGGCATATCAAATACAACACGGGTAGCTTGCCAGGCTCTGCCGTGCAGGTAGCATACTCTTGTAGTCATCTCTAAGTCCAGCATTTATCATCTCTAAGTCCAGCATTTATCTCTCTATAAAGGTGCAAAAAGAATAGGATATCTGTGATAAAACTAAACAAGAGAAAGTTCCACAAATCTTTAGAGGACTCCTATTTAAATATTAAATATTTTTTATTTTCTCTTTTCTTGGAATGTAAGCTTTGCTGACTTTCCTTGTTCTCAGAAACTGCCCAAGACTGTAGCCACAAGATCAGCATCTTGTTAAAAGCATCTAGGCTCTGCTGTGGTTCTGATTTCATTCCAGGGGCCCTGTCTTTTCTATGTCAGACTATCAACCATTCAGGGCCCATGGGGCAAAGCCATGGGGGGTGTAGACAAGCCTGTATCCTGTCTACCACCTGCCGATGCAGTCAGGCACCACAGCCACACCTGCAACACCTTGAGGGGCAGGAAATTCTAACGGTATAAAAACAAAACTCCAAATGACCAGCACATGGATTCATAAACCACTGTGATGCTGTATTCAACAAAATATAGCTTAGCACAAGAATAGGGCTCCTTATTTTTCAAGAACATAGTTGAATCTCAAACTATTTTTGTTGATTGAATAATCCTTATATTCAATATGACCCTGCATATGCAAAGTTCTAGGCTATGCCAATGAATTTCTAGTGACAAAGGTAGCATTTGTAATGCCTTTGAACAAAATGGAGGTAGATGCTACGAGAGGCAGCCACACAAGAGATTTGAAAAATTGCGCACAAAGTCTTTGGAGATGAAGGATGGCTTCATCATCCTGAATATGATAATGCTATCAAATATGTATTCATGTTTCTAAACAAGAAACTGTAAACATGCTATATTTTAATCTCAATTCTTACTAAAGTGGTTAAAGTACATATTAGGAAGGAAATTGTTAGGAAGTTTATTGATATAATGTAACAAAAGATTTGTGACTGTATATGGAATTTTTAATTTCTTAATGAATATCTTAAGTTTGTTTTTGTGCCACAACCAGTGATGCTTAGGTTTATTTCTAGTTCTGCGCTCAGGGATCAGTCCAGTGGTGTTCATGGGACCCTATGTGGTGCCAAGGATCAAACCTAGTTCAATTGCATACAAGTAGCTATTCTGTTGCTTTGGCTTGAATATCTTAAGATTTTTCAAAGTTAAAGATTCTTTTATATTAATCATTGTAGTAATTGTAAGGCCTTGAAATTCATATGTCATATTGTGACTTCTAAATTCAGGTTCCTAATGTTTAAATAATACTTGCATATTCCAAAGAGGCATAAAATTAGCGATAATGATACAATTATTCTAATGCAATAGTTCATCCATAAAAATACTTTTTTTCCAGATCGATTAAAGTGTTATACATAGGGGTTGAAGCCAATTATCTGTTTGAAGCTTTTCTAAAGTTATAGTAATGCTAATTCAATGTGGCATTATTTCTCTATTTTATTGGCATGAAGAGTTCAACAATATATTGGTATCAGTAAATCCTTGGCTCAGGCAACTTCAATAAATCCTTTCTCTAGAGTTTTATATATATCAAGGGGCTTAATAATGATAAATCATCAATAAATAATATGACTGTTGCCAATAAGACAGGGTTTAAATTGCATAATAAGAAATATCAGGGAACAAAAAGATTTTACTATTCAAAACAAAGATAAAATTTTAAAGACATCCAGGAATTATATTTTCTAATAAAGACTTCAAGTTGATGTATGAATTAATGCTAATACCAGACTTTATAATACTGTACCATTTATAAATGCATCTACAGCATCATTTTAATTTTAAGAAATAATTTAAAAAAATGAGGCGCCCGGAAGGGATGGCAGTTTCTAGCCCTGGCCTGCGACCCCAGCAGAGCCTCACAACAAGCCAGATGACCTTCCACTCCACGAGGGCCTCCATTTTCCACACCTGGACTTCCCCCTCATCAAAACTCCACCCAGCAGACCAGCCTATCACAGCCTGGCTCATTGAGATCCACCCTGCTGCAGTCTTTTTTTAATCCGGCCCAGGTATGATGATCCTGAGACAGACATGGGGCAGAACTGCTACTGGCTCTCCCTGTGCCCAGCCGCTCATGAGGCGCCTGGGAGGGATGGCAGGTTCTAGCCCTGGCCTGCCACCCCAGCAGAGCCTCACAACATGCCAGACTACCCCCACTCCATGAGGGCCTCCATTTTCCACACCTGGACTTCCCTCTCGTCAGAACTCCACCCAGCAGACCAGCATATCACAGCCTAACTTGTGTGGCTGCTTGCGGCGCGCATCCATCAATAAATGCTGGATTTTGAGATGACTACAAGAGCACGCTACCCGCACGGCAGAGCCTGGCAAGCTACCCGTGTCCTATTTGATATGCCAAATACCAGTAACAATTATAGACCTCATTCCCATGACCTGATGGAATGGTTTGAGGCTCTTTATGCTCCTGGAGCAAGCAGCTGCCCTTGGGCTCTACTTGCATGAGACAGGTCATATGGAGATGTTACTGGTGCCCGCCGAGCAAATTGATGATGAACGGGAAGACAGTGACAGTGATACAGTGAATTAAAAAAATAAATAATCGAAACACACCACTTTGTAATATATGTTTTGATATATTTCTCTATATTTCTCTAATAATTTGTTTTCACTTATAACTCTGGGTTATGTCAAATTTTTTAACTTCCCAGATGTTTTACCTTTCCTGAATTATGCTTTCATCGATCCATGAATACAGACTGAATACAAGATCTCATTTAATAACTTTATCAAAAGAGAATATTTTAAAAACTTGCACTAAAAATGAATATAAAGGTGCCTTGTATGTCACCCACTCTGGTTTGAATCCCTGCCTCAAAGTATGATTCCCTGAGCCCACCTAGCAGTGATACCTGAGCACAGACCCAGAAGTATGTACTGAATAGCACCAATGCGCCCCTCCTCCCCAGAGACACCATACATAGAGGTATAACATTTGATCCTTGGTTCTAATCTCAGTTCTAACTTTCACTGGTTGGGTGCCCATAAAAAATTCCTATAACTTGGACACCTATAATGCCTATTTTCTGACATTCTTTATCTTTCAATATAGCAGGAATATAAAAACCTTCACCTGGTCCAGCTGTTAAAGAGACCAAAGTCTAGGTATGTGCAAAACTTCTGACTTCAAGTTAAGAGAAATGAACATTCTTTAGCACCATAAGCTTTCTGTACACCTGATAAATTTCTGCTTCTAAACTTAGTTCAAGTCTCAGATAATGTTTTGCTGGTCTTGTCATGTGCGACCTCTTTAGTTCATTGCTCTTTTTTACTGGTCACACTGACACTGTTGCTCCTGATTAAATCATTCCTCTTCCATTCCCAGAAAGCACTGCTTCCAGAAATTGCACAGCTAGTTTAGATCCTTAAAATTTGTTCAAGTGTCACCTAGGAGCTCATTTATCATCACAGTCTATTCTCACAAATTCTGCCCTCCAAATCCTTGTGGCATCTTTGTTAAAAAGGTGGCATAGCCATTGTTTCTTGAGATAAGAGCATGAGAGATTAGACACATCAGATTTTCACTCTTCTAATCAGTGAAACTGAACCATCCACTGAAAAGAAAGCAAATACAGTAATTCATCTTAAAATTAGTTATCATAAAAGAGACTGAAAAATGTAATTATCTAAATTGACAAGTTTGTTTAGTTTGACATCAGTACAAAGAAGTTAGATAGGGGAGGCTGGAGTGATAGTACAGTGGGTAGGTCGATCCAGGTTTGATCCCAGGCATCCCATATGGTGCCGTGAGTACTAGGAGGAGTAATTAAGTGCAAAGCCAGGAGTGATACCTGAGCCAGGAATAATTCCTGATATGACCTCCAAAAGCCAAAAAGCCAAAAAATAAAAAAATAAAAGAAAGAAAAAGGTCAGCCTAAACGACCTTTAGGCCAAACGATTCAAGTGAGGAGTGCAATATTGAATCACTAAACTATTCACGTGAAGAGTACAATATTATTAATAATCCCAAAACTTCTATCGACAAAACAAGCTATTCTTGGAATAGCAGCAGAGTTCTACTTTGTGGTTCATTCTGACAGAATGGTTTTTATATTGATGTCTGATAAACAATTCTAGTTATATGAATTTACTTAATTGTGTAAAACCCTATAAGTTGAATAGATGGAATCTAACTTTGTTTCATAAAAATAAAGTATTGCCAAAAAATAAAAATCATTTAAAATCAGAATCAAGTAATTACATACAAGGCAAACAGTGACCTCTAGCTTTACTGCAATTTAACACAGTAATAGCTATTTTTAATATCTACTGCTATTTATATCTATTGACTTTGTTATAAATTTTCTAATACTGACTCCACCAAAATTTATAGGCCTAGACTTGGAAGTTAATAATTCATAGAACAAATATAGTCATCCAACTAAAATATCTCTCTCTTTGCTTTCTGATTTTTGAGCACACCTGGTGGTGTCATGCATTGCTTGTTCATGTCCCTAACTCAGGGATCATGACTGATAGTGCTTGGATAACTATATGGGGTTACTTGTCACTTGTCTTTCCATTGTTCATCGATTTGCTCAAGCGGGTGCCAGTGACATCTCCATTTGTTGAGAATGAGGTCCATTATTGTTGCTGTTTTTGGCATATTGAATACACCACAGGTAGCTTGCCAGGCTTTGCTGTGGCTCTGGGCTCATCCCAGGGGACCCAGTATTTTTCTTTCTTTTTTTTCTTTTTTTTTTTCTATGTTAGACCATCAACCATCAACCAGGGGCCTATGGGGCGGAGCCCTGGGTATAGACAAACCTGTCTCCTGTCTGCCACCTGCTGATGCAGCTGGGCACCACAGCCACATCTGCAACACCTCAAGGGACAGGGAAAGTACTAGATGCCTGAAAATAAAGAGGAAAAAGTCTGATGTCAGGAATATGAGGGGTTCCAGGGATCAAAACTGGGTCAGCTGCACTAAGACTAACCTTACCCATTGTACTGTCTCCCCAGCCCTTCTCTTGAAGTTTATTTTATTTTAAGTGGATGAAAAAAGAAATACTGTATTATTGATGAGAATTATATTACATTTATATATTTATGTCTCAAAATGTTAATGTATTTATTATATATGGCTGCATTTGTGACATACATATTAAAAACTGAATAATTGTGGCATAGAATGCATGGCCAGGAAAGTACAAATTTATTTCTATTCCTTTAGAGAGAACATTGTTGATAATTATTTTAGGCACCATATAATTATGAATAGAACCAAGCATTGTAGAGTTATCCACATTACTGCTTAAGAATTCCGATGACATATAACATTTATATTAAAAATTCTTTGACCTTTAACTTTATTAGAATTGTATTAATTGCTGTACCTTTTAATCTATTACTTTAGCATTGACTATTTGAGCTCTGTACTACACAACACATATTGGGCTATTTTCCTTTAAAATGATATTAACTCTAGTCTCTTCAAATTAGACCATTCAGTTATGAATGAAAAAGGTCTCAAATTTAAAATATAATTTTATGAGGGACCAATTGTCAGTAATACAGTTTCATAGAAGGTTACATTAGCAATCAAAATAATGAACAATGAATTGTCCATTTTGCTAATTAATAGATAGTCATTCATACTTTCAGCTTTAGTCATTATGAGTCATGACAGCTCACCTTGAATACTTATATTTCTGATATTTTCAACTCATTTTTTCATTAATGTAGATCCATTTATATACTATAAAGTTTATCATATTCATTGCATTGAATTTACTTCTCAGTTTCAAGAATGCCACTAATGTGAGTATGAGAATTTTTACAAAGGTTAATTTATTATTAAAAAGAACAATAGTGCACTGAATAGTTCAGGGCTTAAATACCTAAATAAATTATCATTGGGGGGGTGAGTTTAGCCACACCTGTTAGTGCTCAGATGTTCCAATACACTGCTGCTCAGAGCGTTTGTATCTGGCCTGGAGTTGCCTTCTGCAGGCCACTTTGTATATAGGAGAAGGACAGTTTAAATGTGGCAGTTAATCTGGCCATATATCCTATACTGGCTGCTATAAATATTCTCTTATGCTGCCACAATCATTGTGGGACTAGCTAAATCTTACCAGTATATTTGCCTGGCCACTTTGGATCTCTAAATAATTAGATCAGAGAGAAATGCTGTTTGCCTCCAAGCAATCAAGCATGACTCTCTGATAAATCAAATGCTAATATAACAATGAAGTAAAATGAGACTCTTGTGAAGGCGTGAAGAAATATATACCTGGCTGTAGAATATTCTTTGGTACAGATGCATTCCTTTGTATTCTGAAAGAAGCACTACCTTGACAGCAGGGGGCACTTCCAATGTAGATCTTGGCTGGACAACATTAACATCTCAAAGGGCCTAGGTGAGGTCCTGAGAGGAATTACCTGAGGGGTTTTGACCCTAACTGCTCTCCATTGGAGTGGGGGGTCTATGTTGCAGGGATATAAAACTAGTCTGCTTTCTTTCTGGGCCCATGTTTGGTTGGTGCTCCCCTGCTTGCCTCTTCACTCTCTCCTCTCTGCAGGGTCTTAACACATGGTGGCAGCCATCTTGGGCTATATGTGGCTGGGGCCCAGCTGGGAACCCTAAGTTTGGGGTATTCCTATTGCTGATTTGTATGCCAGAACCTGTGTCTTTCTCCGTCTGCTGGCTGCTGATCCCCTAGGGTCAGGGACAAAGAGGATCCCTGACCCCTAGTCCCTGATTTTGTGCAGGGCACACCAGCATTTTCCCAACTCCAAACTGTGCTTATGGGTAGCTCTCAGCACTGGTATGGGGTACCATGCTGTTCCAAAACTTCATCTAAGGCCTCCCGCATGCCTGCTTTGCTTGTTCTCAGCATATTGAAGGATCTCTCCAGAATCAAGGTATCCTAAATATCTAGTACCTAAAATATATCATGTCTTAACTGTGTATTCAATGAGATTTTCTTTGAAATTTTTGTATAATTTCTCATAATAGACTTTACTTTTTTTTCAGAAAATACTGTTATTCAAATCTGCTTGATTTAAATATTGATTTTTATTTTGATATTTTCAGAATATCAAGCATGCTTTGAATTCAGGGTTTCTTTTTATTAATGTTTGTTTGTGGAAAGAATAAGTGGAGAAATGAAATCTTAAAAAAACAAGTCATCTATTTTAAAGAGTTCCCAGTTGGTGACCGTTGGGAAATCTTTGGCACCATTACAGCAACATGGGAGATACCATCATTGATGACATCAATGAAGAATACAACTGACTGGTTCAGCACCTCCATTTTTGTGCGATGAATGCCAAAAGAAAGACACCTGTCTTCAGAAACTCTTGAGCTCATTCGCCAACGTGGCAAGGTGCGAGCCTCAGGCGACCAAATACTAATGCCCAAACTTGGAAAGCAGTGCAGAGAAGCAGTAAAAGAAGACCTCAAAGACAGAAGAGCAGAAATACTGGAAGAAAAGCATCAGATGGCCCGCCTGTCCTTTGCTAACTATAAGACCAAGATGATAGCCCTCCGACGCCCTGATGGATCTATCACATCTTCCAGAAAGGCAATGGAGAAAATTATCCATGACTTCTACTCAGATCTCTTTGATAGCCATGTCCACCTGCCCACATACCAAATTCCGCAGGATGGATATGTCATTCCCAAAGTCCCCCTTGTGAAATCCAACATACCATCTCATCAGTAAAGAAGGGAAAAGCACCAGGCCCAGACAAAGTCAGACCCGAACACCTGAAGAATTTGTCATCAGTACTCATCAATACATTAGCTCAGCTCTTCACAAGCTACCTGTCCGAATGCAAGGTGCCCTCCCCAATGGAATATCAGCAGGACAGTTCTACTGTTCGAGAAGGGAGACATTCATGACATCGGCAACTATCACCCCATCTGCCTTTGTCTGGCATCTACAAGCTGTTTACACGAGTCATCCTGAACAGGATTGGCAGAACACTAGATGAAGGACAACCATGCGAGCAAGCTGGCTTCTGCAAAGGATTCAGCACGATCGACCATATCCACACGATAACCAAGCTCATTGAGGTATGTAGGGAGTACAAGATGCCGCTCTATCTCACGTTCATTGATTTAAAGAAAGCCTTTGATTCTGTGGAGACCGAAGCAGTCATCGAAGCCCTAGCCAAACAAGGTGTTCAAACCCAATACATCAAGATCCTTCGTGAGCTGTATCACGATTCACCACCAGGATTTCAACATTCTTTAAGGAAGTGATCATTGATGTCAAAAGAGGGGTTCAGCAGGGTGATACTATTTCACCAAAACTCTTCAGGACCACCCTCGAGAACGTCATGCGACAATTAGAATGGGAAGGAATGGGAGTGAAGATAGATGGTCAGCAACTACACTACCTCTGCTTCGCTGATGACATCATTCTAATAAAACCAAACATTAGCCAAGTGGCACAAATGCTGGATGACTTCAACCAAGACTGTGGAAAGATAGGTCTACAGCTGAATCTAAAGAAAATTATGTTTATGAAAAATGAACTAGTTTCAGAGGCCCCATTCATTCTCAATGGAGCAGATATCTCTGAATGCAGCAGTTATGTGTACCTAGGTTGAGAAGTCAGCATGATGAACGACCTAAAACCTGAGCTGCACAGGAGGAAGAGAGCCGCATGGAATGCCTTCAAAGGAATCAAAGAAATAGCTAAAAGGACAAAGAACCTCAGGCTCCGGGAACATTATTCCACTCCACCTTTTCCCCTGCATTAACATACGCCTTAGAGACCTGGGCCCTACGAAAGCAGGATGAGAATGCTATTGGGGTCTCCCAGAGAGGAATCGAAAGAGCTATGGTTGGAATGTCACTTCTCACTCAAGTGAGAGAAGGAATCCGGAGTTCTGACCTCCATCGCTATTCCAGAATCACGGATGCTGTCATATTTGCCAAGGTATAGAAAATCAGATGGGTTGGACATGTAATGCGATTTGGAGATGACCGCTGGACTAGAGCCATTACCGACTGGATCCCACGGGATGTCAAAAGATCACTTGGCCGCCCACCAACATTTTGGTCAGACTTCCTTGTCAAGACCCTGAAGGAACGGTTTGAGGCTCTTCATACTCCTGAATCAACCAGATGCCATTGCGCTACATTGACACGTGATAGGGTCCAATGGAAATGTTACTGGCACCAGCTCGAGCAAATCGATGAATAACGTGATTCAAATGATCAAGTCATCTATTTTAAAAATCAATGTTAAATGTTAATTTGTTGTCATTCACAATTTGAGGAATAGTAAATATGATCAACCAATAGAGAAAAAAAATTTTTCAAAAAAAAATTCCCCAAATTTGATTGCATTTACCCTTATCACACTGCATGTTTTTTTGTGGAATTTTGAGTATGGAGGTTAACTATCTTTAAGAAATTGGTATGCTTACTCTTTGTGAGGCTATAAATGGGAAAGAATTCTTGGATAGCTGCTGCACTTGCCATGGTTGTGGTCTATGATGGTGTTAAAAGGAGCTGGATAATATGTTCAGTCAGTAACTCCTTTCCAGAAACTAAATTAAATCTTGGGAATCTGGAATATATTTTAAAATATATGTCCCTGAGAATTTTATTTTGATAAATTAATACTGACACGTTTCTCCTCTGTAATGTCAGTTGGATTGCTTGAGCCTGAGTTGCAGTTCCGGTACAAAAGTCTTCTCTCCTTTCCTTGGCAGCTGCCTTTCCAGAATGAAAAGGTGAGAAAAATATTTTGATTTTTATTGTAATTAAAACTGGTTATGCTACCTTGAACTCTTCCTTGGTAAAAGTGGATAAATTACTCCAGAAATTATTCTTTTCTGGGAAATCTAAAGCTGCTGCTTATATATGGTGAATGAAAATCACTGAGACCACCAAAATCTCTTCTGTTTTTATTTTTGCACAAACCAAATTAGTCACCCAATTTTCTCTTATTGTGTTGTATACTCTCACAGTTAACTATACACAATTTATCATGAGGTAGGATGAACACATAGTTAATGTCTAACAGATCATGTACCACAGGGGAAAAGGCATGTTATAAGTGAGAGGATCAATGTCTGCATAAAATATATATGCTGAGCTCATATATTTTCAAGATTTATTCCTGACTGTGCTCCAGATTACTTTTTTTTTAAGAAGAACCGAAACTTTATTTATTTATTTATTCATTTATTTGTTCATTTATTTATGTATCTATCTATCTACCTATTTATTTATTTATTTATTTATTTGTTTATCTATTTGTTCATTTGTTTATTTATATATTTTTGCTTTTCAGGTCACACCTGGCAATGCTCAGGGGTTACTCCTGGCTCTTTGGTTAGGAATTACTCCTGGCAGTGCTCGGGGACCATATGGGATGCTGGGGATCGAATCCGGGCTGACGTGGGCCAGCCGCATGCAAGGCAAACTCCCTACCTGCTGGGCTATTGCTGGCCCTCAGGATCACTCTTAATGTGGTCAGAACAATATGTGCAGGTCAGAAATTAATCTGACGTCAGCATGCATTGCTCATGGATTTATGGCAAATATTTTCATTTAAAAAATTTCTGCTGCTTGGGGCTACAGAGGCAGTGTACAGGTTAAGGCCCTTGCCTTGCATAGAGTTTGGTTCCCCAAGTTCTAACAGTAGCGAGAGTAGAGAACCAAGATATGCCTTTAGCACAGCCATGTGTGGTCAAAAAAATAAAAAGAAAAAAAAGATTATATAACAGAGGTCTAATAAATTTGTTCAGTGGCTCAAAGAGCCTGCCTTGGAAATGCATATGCATGAATTCTTTCCCCAATACCACCACATATACCACGTGTGATCCTAGTAGTTCTGTTGTGGGATCCCGGAGACTGGCAGCTGTATTATAATCCACAACATAACAAGCAATTTTAGGCTGCATCACTATAGGTAGCTGTGAACATCCAACAAAAAGGTGTGCATGCACCATTGCTGAGCAATGTTATCAGAGGCCAACATGTGGGTATACACTCCTGTTGCAGGACTCCTCTAAGGGCCGCTGCATCTGCTCTGAATTGCCGCCTGCAAATCACTTTGTAGATAAGGGGATAGTCTAAATGTGGCAGTTTATCTGACCATGTATGCTGTACTAGCTGGTATAAATATTCTCCCATGCTACAACAATCATCGTGGGACTAGCTAGATCTTACCAGCATATTAGCCTGGCCACGCTGGACCCCTAAGTAATTAGACCAGAGAGAAATGCTGTTTGCTTCCAAGCAAACAAGCATGGCTCCCCTGATATACTCAAAGGCAACTAAAATACAAAACTACAATGAAGTAGAGGAGACTTGTGAAGGCTTGGAGAAATATTTAACTGGCATTAGTATTAGTCTTTGGTATAGAGACATGCCATCTCAGAAACCCCCTTCTCTACCCTATAAAGGCATTTCCAGGCAGATCTTGGCTCAAAACATTAGCATACAAAAGGGCCTAGGTGAGGTGCAGGGAGGGAGTACCTAAGGGCATTTGACCCTCCCTGTTTTCCATAACAGTGGGAGGAAGGTCTGAGTTGCAGGGGTATAAACTAGCCTGTTTCCTCTCTTGCGGGTTTCTTTTTGGGTTCTCTTTTTGTGAGCACTCACCCTTCTTGGAAGTCTTGTCTTCTCCTTTTACAAGGCCTTTACACGTGGTGGTCGCCATCTTGGTCTACACGTGGCTGGAGTTCTAGCCTGGAATCCTAAGCACCTGGCTTTTCCTTTTACTGATTTGTATGCCTGAACCTGTGATAAGTAAAGCCTTTTAAAACTGCATCGGATTCCTGAGTTTTCATCCATTTCTCGCCGGCTTTGGAGGTAGAAGGGAACTTCGCTTCCCGGCACTGTCGGGGACCCTGGCGGAGCTCCCCAACATCTGGCGTCCCTGGGAGGGCACGAACCACCAACCTTTCGGTCATTGGGCTGTGTATTCCTTTGTAGGCAGGCATCACAGCTCTTTGGAGTCACACCGTAATTGATGCATGTGTGATTCAACTGAAACAACAATGGAAATTGTAAAAAGGAGGAGAGGAGACATTAAGAAAGATTTGTTTCTATTGATATTTGTATAATTAGAGACTTGTGATTTTATTTATTTATTTATTTATTTATTTATTTATTTATTTATTGAAAGCTTCGCCAGGCCTATGAGGCCATTCCTTATAATATCTAACCAACTATGAGGTGAGCTATCAGTTATTTTTTGGGAGCTCAGGTCAGGACAAGTTTGTGTTAATAGGCCCAGCAGTACTGAAGGCTTTAAGTAATATCTTGGAGGTATTCAGGGGAAACAGGAGCATGTTTTGTCTTACGTGTGGGAAGCACAGAGACTTAACGATAAAGTTCAAAGGACTTATGCATACAAAGCAAGCATGCCAACCCTTTGAGATATCTCCTTGGTCTCATTAACTTTTTTTTTGCTTTTTTTTTGGGGGTCACACCTGGCAATGCTCAGGGGTTACTCCTGGCTCTGCACTCAGGAATTACTCCTGGCAGTGCTCGGGAACCATATGGGATGCCGGGATAGAACCCGGGCCAGCACAGGCCGGCGCGTGCAAGAAAAAACGCCCTACCTGCTGGAAATGAGTGAAATAAACTTTAATTGCCTAAATGTTTGTATGTGGTGCACTGTTAATTGACTAGTATAAAAAATCTCTGGATAAAAAATTATGAGTTAATAAAAATCACAGATATAAATTGAGTTTAATGAAATCCCTTTTAAAACCCCTATGCTTTACAAATTACTATTTTTAAAAATTTATATGGTATTTTGAGTTTGTAAATTAATACTTTACAGGCAGAAATTAACCATTTACCTGGCATAATTATTGCTTTTTATTACTGTTTTATATGTTCATAAAGCTAACAGAATTAAATTCTCCTGTGGTACGTACACATGCACATGTTGTGTGTGTGTGTGTGTGTGTGTGTGTGTGTGTGTGTTTATGTGGTGTGGGGTGGTTTAAGAGAGTAACAAACTCTTGGTGAAACTAATAATCCAACAAACTTGTCTTCTAAATTTACTAGTACTTTCGCCAAGGTATAAAAATAAAGAAATTGTAGAAATTTTATTAATATACAGCCTCAAATTTCAATAAAATATGTTTGGGGCACAATCCTCACATTTTCTACATAGTTTTAGCATTTGAAATTATACACACCTAAATAATCCTATATATAGAACTGAAACACACACACATATATATGTGTGTGTATATATATATACACATATATATATATATATATATATATATATATATATATAATATGTATATTAACCAGTTCATCAGTTCTTGGGTAAAGAGGTTAGCTAACTAAATGCTTTGTTTATCAGACTCCTCATAATATTTTCACTGTATTACTGTCTTCCCGTTCATCATCAATTTGCTCGAGCAGGCACCAGTAATATCTCCGAATGTCCTGCCTCATGCTAGTAGAGCCCAAGGGTACCTGCTTGCTCCAGGAACAGAAAGAGCCTTAAACCATTCCATCAGGTCATGGGAAATGAGGTCTATAATTGTTACTGGTATTTGGCATATCAAATACTACACAGTAGCTTGCCAGGCTCTGCTGTGTGGGTAGCATACTCTTGTAGCCATCTCTAAATCAGGCATTTATTGATGAACTGCTCAGCCGCAAGTAGCAAAAGGAGCCGGGCTGTGATAAGATGGTCTGCTGGGTGGAATTCTGATGAAAGGGAAGTCCAGATGTGGAAAATGGAGGCCCTCATGGAGTGGGGGTCGTCTGGCTTGTTGTGAGTCTCTGCTGGGGTAGCGGGCCAGGGCTAGAAACCAACATCCCTCCCGGGCGCCTCTTGAGCGGCTAGGCACAGGGGAGAGCCAGTAGCAGCTCTGCCCCATGTCTGTGAGTATCTGGATCAGCATACCTGAGCCGGATTTAAAAAAAGACTGCTGCAGGGTGGATCTCATGAGCCAGGCTGTGATAGGCTGGTCTGCTGGGTGGAGTTCTGACGAGAGGGAAGTCCGGATGTGGAAAATGGAGGTCCTCGTGGAGTGGGTGATCGTCTGGCTTGTTGCGAGGCTCTGAGCCGGATTTTAAAAAAGACTGCTGCAGGGTGGATCTCATGAGCCAGGCTGTGATAGGCTGGTCTGCTGGGTGGAGTTCTGATGAGAGGGAAGTCCCAATGTGGAAAATGGAGGCACTCGTGGAGTGGGGGGTCGTCTGGCTTATTGCGAGGCTCTGCTGGGGTAGCAGGCCAGGGCTAGAAACTGCCATCCCTCCCAGGCACCTCTTGAGCAGCTGGGCACAGGGAGAGCCAGTGGCAGCTCTGCCCCATGTCTGTGAGTCTCTATTCCATAGAATTATGGATATGTTTCTATATCAGTACCACACTGTGTTAATTACAACTGCTCTGTAGTAGAGCTTGAGGTTGGGGAAAGTGATACCTCCCATCTTCTTTTTTTCCCAAGAATTGCTTTAGCAATTCATGGGGGTTATTATTCCATACAAATTTTAGGAGTGTTTCTGCACCTCAAAAGAAATGGTGACCAAGATACAAAGACAATCCACGGAGTGGGAAAGGATATTCACCCAATACCCATCTGACAAGGGGTTAATATCCAGGATATATCAGGCACTGGTAGCCTTTCACAAGAAAAAATAAAGTCAACACCATCAAAAAATGGGAGAAGAAATGAACAGAAGCTTCCAAAAAGAAGAAATTCGAATGGCCAAAAGGCATATGAAAAAGTGCTCTTCATCTTTAATCATCAGGGAGATGCAAATCAAAACAACAATGAGGTACCATCTCACACCACAGAGACTGGCACACATCCAAAACAGCAAGAAAAACCGGTGCTGCCATGGATGTGGGGAAAAGGGACTCTGATCCACTGTTGGTGGGAGTGCCAACTGGTCCTGCCCTTTTGGGAAACAATATGGGTATTCCTCCGAAAACTAGATATTGAGCTCCCATTTGATCCAGCAATAACATTCCTGGGAATATACACAAGAGACCGAAAAACACATAGCAGAAACACTATCTGTACTTCTTTATTCATCTCTGCGCTATTCACTATAGCTAGAATCTGGAAACAACCTAAATGCCCGAGAACAGAGGACTGGCTAAAGAAACTGTGGTTCATCTACACTATGGAATACTATGCAGCTGTCAGAAAAGACGAAATTATGAAATTTACCTGCAAATGGATGGACATGGAGACTATCATGCTTAGTGAAATTAGTCAGAAATAAAAGAACAGATATAGAATGACTGCATTCATTAATAGGATATAAATAGATACCAGTGTTTTACTAAGTGTGGGAAATGGTAATGGCAGATTAAAACTCACCATTGAGTATACACAAAGAGTCATAAATGATAAACTCTAAATACCTGCAGGGCTAGCCACAATGTGTAAAATAAGAGGGAGAGAGATGCATAGACAGAGAGAGAGACAGAGAGAGAAAGAGAGGAAATGGGGCTACCTGCTATTGAGGCAGTCTGGGGGTGGGCTGGTGGGGTGGGGTACATTGGTGGTGGAAATGGGGCACTGGTGGAGGGATGGGTGCTGGAATACAGTATTACCAAGAACCAATTATGAACACTTGTAATTGTTGTCTCACTGTGGTATAATAAAAAATTTTTTTAAAAAGTACAGTTTAGGTCTTTAATGCAAAGACTTTGCAAGCTGCACCAAGAAAGAATAGAAATAAATAGCCTATATATGCTGGCTGGAAATAAGTACCAGGCGGCTGGAGGCGATAGTCCAGCAGGTACGAGGTTTGCCCCTGCACGTGGCTGGCCCATGCTGGCCCAGGTTCGATCCCCGGTATCCCATATGGTTCCCCGAGCACCGCCAGGAGACTTAGACTCTAACAAACTTTAGCTCTGGTCCGAACTTAGACCATACAAAAGAGTCTAAGTCTCCCACCAAAGAGAGAGGATCTCACCCGAGCTGAGTCCTGCCCAGAAGAAGGAGCAAAAGGCCAATGAGCAAAAGCCAAAATATATTTTATGGGAATTTTATTAAACAAGTGTTTGTGAATTTTCCCTTTATTTTTGGCATTGCTCAAGCTAGGGAGGAAAAATTAAGTAAAAGTCTCAAAGAACTTCCTTCTGCCCTCAGTAGCCATGGTGGCTGTGAGTTTATTGCAGTGTGTTTTGGTCACTGTGGTGACCACTTTGTCAGGCTGCTACCTAGGCAGCCAGCTTGGATTTGGGGGGTTCCCTCACCCGTAGTGTCTCCCGAGATTCTAGCTCCTGTTCAACATAGTGAACATCACCATGGAAAGAGACTGTTTAATCATCAAACCTTCTGGATACTATGATAAGGGATTTTTACACTTACTGTGATTCTACATTTGGTTGACTGGCATTCCAGTTGCAATTGGAATAACTCTGGTGAATGTATTCATTGATGAGGCTGAGTTAGCAGAAATTCCAGAAGGCTATGTACCAAAACATTGGGAATACTACCTACACATCCTATATCAAGATGAATTGCCAATACTTTCTTCGATTGCCCTGAAAAGAATTATGAGAAAACATTGGCTGTTCTTCAAATTGAAGCTGTGAAAAAGCTGAATTATGGTTAAAAGAGTTGAAGTATGAAGACTAATTGTGAGAGAGGCGATGGTCCCTGGTTCCAGTATCCAATCATTGAAAAGGCACTTATAGATCATTCTCCAAAATCAATTCCCGACAACTAGTCTTCTGGTTCTCTAGTATATCCTCTTTAGGGAAGATATAAATATATTCTTTTGTCATTTTTGTTGTTCTGAATTAAAATGATGAGAACAAGAATCTTTGCTATTTCTGGATTTCTCATTGTTGTTTTATGTTTCAGCTTTATTGAAATATATTTAACAAAATTGTAAAACACTTCAAGTATAAAAAAGTCTCAAAGAAACAATTTATTTTTAGGAATACATATTCACTGACTTTCCAGTTAAAGTGATGAAATATGATAGTGTATCTAACTAAGATGAGTTTATCTAACAGATCTCATCGCTTTAGACATTTCAGCAGCCGAATGATATTCCAAATTATACTTCAAGATTGGTATTTTATAAATACACACATAATGCTTTCTTTTTACCAACCATGACTTTAATAATAATGACTAATTTAATCCTCATAACACTCTTTAAAATAGACATTATCAAAATCTCCATCATACTTGTGGATTCAAAGCACATAACTGCTGAGAATAAATGCTAAGAAACTTCCTAAATCACAGAATTAACATGCTTGATCCAAGATTCAAATATAATTTCATTAATTATGCTTACATATTTCCATACCACTATCCAATGATGACTAATTTTTTGTGCAATAAGTCCTTTGCATATTCATACATTGCAGAGGTATGTAGTATATTTATATTTTATTCCGCTTTGAAATAAGAACAGTTCTAGTTGGAATGTAACATGCATGAAGTAGATGCTAATGAATTACATTATGAATATCCTCAAGTCGACATCAGGAAAATTCAAGTGAAATAAAGTTGATACTTTAATATGTATTGAACTCACATCAATATCAAAAATGTTTTAAGTCGTCCAGTGTGTGTGGGGGGAAATCTTGCTTCACAAAGTCTCTTTTGTTTTTCATGAAGCATGTGACCTTCCTGATCTCACCTTTATTTTTCCCTATCCATGCAGAGCAATATTTCACTGTTCTCTCATTTCTCTGAGCAACACAGCAACTCATGTAAGGAGATGAACAGCTGTCAGAGCTCAGCACTGGTGTTAGGGGACAAAACCACAGACTTGACTGTAAATTTGTTGATATTTTTAGATGGGTAGATTGGGTCCCATCTCTTTTTCAAAAGAGAGTAGAAATTACATAGTCAGACACATACCTGAACGCACTCAAATACATATCTTGAGTCTCAGTTCTCTTAGTTTAACAATAACTTTGAAAAACAAGAGAAAAGAATAGCAACAAGACCGCTAGGACCGATACAGTGTGTGAGCCTGTATTATAAGCCTGGCTGGAGTTCAAAGTGGGGCTCCTGTCAAGGTATAAAATGAGGGGCCCGTACGCTGGCACCTGTGAGTGAAGTGGAAGCAGCCCAGCTAATGTTTCTTCTGCTGGGAGAGTTAGAGTCATGGTACAGGATTAGGGTTTCAGAAGTCAGGTTTCCTCCTCTCCGCCTCAGTGGCTAATGGGCTATGGTGTGCAAAATGAACCCTATTTTGTCACAACAAGGTCACGTTTTGTTAATCATTTGTCCTAAGCTCTTTGGTTTTTTGAACAGAATTTGGTGACATCAACCTTGACACAGTGTCAGAGACAGTTCTTGAGGCTCATTCTCCTCAGTTAAATATTCTGCAATTACTTTACAGAAATTCAGTAAACTGCATCTTTTGATATGAAAAATACCAGGATATTGCCAATTCTTGTGTCTATAAAGGAGAGAGCTAAAAATACTTGGCTAAGAATATTCCTAAATCTACTTAAAACTATGAAAATAATTTAAAAACAGATGTTGCTGATCACTTAAAACACCAACATCTTTCTTTTGGTATTGATTGTTTGTGGCACGTACAATGATCCCTTAGATTAAGAGTAAAACAAAAATGGCCAAATACAGCTTCTCCTAAGAAGTGGTGGTTAATGGGAAATAGTTTATCTAGTATTTGCTCTAGTAGTAGTTTATCTTTCCTAGGTATTAGCAAGGATGAGAAGAAATTATACACTGTGACTACACTTCTTCACAAATAATTCGGTTTCATAAGTAGGAATGCTAAAAAAAGAAAGTTGATACTGCTATGTTAATCACACAAGAAATACAGCAGATAATGTATTAACTTTTCCAAGACATACATTAGAAAGACAGATAGTAATTGAATAAAACAAGGTGAAACAACAGAAATTATGTTCTGATGGGATTTGAAAAGCATATACTATTTACTATGAAAGGTCTTATTAGGTATATAGAAACAAGACATTTGTGTGCAGTCCATTTAATGACACATAATGGGAGAACCACATGAAATAAGATGTTACCAAAGAACATTAAGCATTTGGCCTGCTTAAGGAATGTTTAGGGGTGTCTCCTATGTGTCATTGAAAGAACAGCCTGTTTTATACTAACTGTATAGAGGAGGCGGCACAGTTCCCACCCATATGCATCTCAACTCTGGCCCTTTGCTTGATCTGTATTTTGGATGGTAAGGGGGACATGGAACAATATAGTTAAATTAAAGCTTTTGCTATATAGAGCAAAACTGTGATACAGGGTAAGCACTCAATATGTCATATCAAAAAAAACCCCTCCCAGATGTATATATTTCATTGCTATAAGGCAAAGGCAAACAAGACCTTAAAACTTTAAAAATATTCAGTGTTCAGAAGAAACATTTATTTATCATTCAAGGCTCATTCTAGATGTTATGTACTAGTTTAAGTTGTTTGTTAGAATCTACTATAATATTATATAGTTTAAGAAAGTATTATTCATGTACTGTTTGACCAAAGGCTTAAAAGTTTGCTAGAGCCAGATTCTAAATATTAAAGAGAACTCATTGGAATGGACTGTGTTAATCCCAAAAGACCCTGGGATAAATCAGGCCTTAGAATTTAGAACCCAGGGTCTATTTCAGCAAAATGCAAGCCCTGATCAAGACCTATGTACTGAGACACATTTTCTCCTGTGTGAGTTATGGCTGGAACTAAGGTTAAGCCTAAATGATGTATGTTTCTAAATCACTTTTTATTTTATACATAAGTAAAACCCTTGTTAATCTTGTATAATCTTAATTGACACTTGAATTGTGATTTTAGAGTATAAATGCAACCTTAGTCTTTGAACCATGTGTCAAATGGGTTAGAATCCCATGACCCGTCATGATCCCTTGGTCCATCACAATGAAATTAACTGCTCTCTTTCTCCCTTCTTTCTCCACTATCTCAGTGAGTTAATGATGAATTTGGGCATAACACAGAAGCCAACTCCAGGAAGATTTGCCTAGAACATGTCAGAAATTTAAAAAATTTTTCAACCCTTGACCAGTATTCCACAACCTTTGGTTAAAAACTGTCACATGTTTCTTATACTGTTTCACTCCCTGTGGCCCACTCTCCTATCACATTATGCCACCCCTCCATCTCCAGTGCAATTATCACCTGTGGTCCCCTTGTCATGTCTTGGACATCCACAAGGGGTTCATGTAGCCCCCAGTTAGAAACACTGCCGTAGAGTACAGGGACCAGAGCAATAATTCATCAGGTAGGGTATTTGCCTTGCATGCGGCTTCCTGGGTTCAATCCTCGGCATCCCATATGGTCCCCCATGCTCAGTCAGCGGTAATTCCTGAGTGATGAACCAGGAAGTAACCTCTGAGTATCACCAGGTGTGACCCAAAAAACAAAAAAAAAAAAGAAAGAAAGAAATACTGTCATAGAGTACATTAAATTTCTTTTTTCTAGGGTCAGGGAGTTACAGTATAGCTGGCACAGCACTGTCATTGCATGTAGACTATATTTTTAACTTTATTTAAATACTGTGATTTACAAAGTAGAAAGATTTTCACAATACAGTTGTTGATTCATCATTCCACACCACTCCACCACCAGTGTGCCCCCACCATCATCAGAGACCCTCATTACCACCCCCTCCCCATGCCTACTCCCTTAGTTGGCACTAATTATATTAACTATTATAGCTCCTATAAGGGAATGATATTGATAAAGTCATGACATTTTTTTCTGGCTGTAATGTGCGAGTCTGGACAATTTCTGGTCTTGCATTCACTGTCTGAGTTTTTATAATGTAGTGAGTTTCCACTAGTCAACCCCAGACCTACCACCACTGCACCTACAGACAACACTTATTTCAAATTTTTCTCAACCTCTGTTTGAACTTGTCCTACACATATGCTGTATAATCTATTCTATGTTGCTTGTTGGAGCTAATTCTCTAGATACAGTCAATGAATATATACTTAGACGAAAAGTCAATGGAGATTATTAAATCTTCGTGCCATTTGAGCCCACTATATAAGATATTATTGATATATTCCCATAGACCAGACATAGTGCCCTCACACCTGTAATTATATGTTCCAAACTTAATTCTATGAAATGTGATGGAATACCTGGTAAATAAGTGTACCAGTATAGAGATATCACCACGGGAGAGCCGGCAGCAGCTCTTCTGTGTCTGGGTCCCTGGATCATAGCAGGCTGCGCTGGCAGCAATTCTGAACTGGCCTATCAGGCCTACTGAGCATGCAGCCTATTTGGTCTTATTTTCTGTACCACATAAATTTCCCCTACCAGCTCTGGGCATAGTCCCTAAGCACAGAGCTTCAGTACTGGTAAGTGTAGCCCAATACAAAGCAATTTTTCCAGTATTGCCAAAATGTGTTTCTGGTTGTGGTAATGTGTACCTTTATCTCCTAATTAAACATCATTCCTAAGGGCACAGGAGTGTGCCCTATTTATTTTGGGATTTCCAAATTGTCCATTCTAATGTGTAGTCTAAAGAGCTCTTGAGAATACTGAAATTCATAGAATCTCCTCCTGCACCAAGGAGAGCTTGTTTCAGCGTGATGAGAGGAAGATATGAATTATATTTTATTTATTTGTAGGTTCTTTTGTTTTAACAGGTGCCCAGAATATAGCAATGAGTATGTATAATTGATATAAATTTACTTCAAGGACCAAGCATCATTGGTTCACCAATACACTCTCAGTAGATGAACAGCATCTTCAAAACTGTTAGCCTTTTCCAGGAAATAGACCCAATGGAGTGATAAACATAGTTAGCACTTGAAAGTAGCAAAAAAAAAAGTGAAGTAGTTTATTTTTCACAGGAAATAAAGTGCTTTAATACATTTTGGAATCTTTAACAGATTGTTTGGTTAAACAGTTTCTGTAGCAGAAGAAAAATGTGATGCTCTGATTATAAATTTTTTCTACTTAAATGCATGTATTACACATGATAATCAAGAAGCTGGCTAGTAAAAATCAGTTCTTTCTAAGGAATGATGTCTACTTTATAGGAGTTACTGGGAGATATGAAAAATTCCCTTTGATGTTCCAAAGTGAGTCATCACTAAAAATATTCATTAATTAGATTTTTGTGTTTTTTGCTTGTAATGGTTTGGACTTATTAACAGGCCTAATTTTGATGGTGGTATGTGTGATTATTGTTTATAAGCTTTATTATAATTAAAATATTTTACTGACACTTAATTACATTTTCAAGAAACACAGTAAATTCTACTGATGTATTACAAAAAAAGAAATTCATACCAATTATTTCAATCACTTCTACTGGAATGTGTTTTCTATTTCTAATAATAATTTACTTAACTGGGCTGGTTTGATATAAAATAATATATTATCTGTATTAACCTTATATTTTAGTGATTTTTTGTTAGTTGCTTTTTTTGTTTTTTTTTTTGTTTTTAAGTATTTTATTATACCACCGTGAGATATACAAATAAAAAGTTATACAATTAAAAAGTTCATATTTGGGTTTTGGTCATACAGTGTTCTAGCACCTGTCCCTCCACCAGTGCCCATTGTTTTGAATGTCTGCTTTCCCAAATCCAATTCTGGGATAAGTTTTATCATAACTTTGAAATGTATACATTCCTTTACTGCATTACATATATTGCTCAGTATCCTATGTTGTTTGGATTACTATAGCTTTATAATATAGTTTCACATTTGGTAATCTGATACTTCTCAATTTCTTCTTTCTCAATAATATTTTGTCTATTCTATTGCTGCAGATCATAAATAAATATTAGTTCTGTAGAACTAAATTAACCCCATTTTCCTGATGACTGTATTTAGACACAGTTTGCTTACTATTCCATACTTGTAACATGAGTCACAAGCCCAAAGAATTATTATCTTTTTAAGGTATGAAAGGTTTTTTTTTTAATTCATCAATAAATGTATGTACTGAGAGCCTATACTGAGAGTACACCACTTTCACAGGAGAGCCTGGCAAAAACCAGTAACAATTATAGAACTCATGCCCATGACCTGAACTAATGCATTTAGGCTTTTTATGTTCCCGGAATGAGCAGATGCCCTTGGGGTACACTAGCACTTGACAGGATGTTTGGAGATGTTATGCCCGATCAAACAAATCGAACTAAAGGAAGACAAGTGACAAGTGATGAAGGTATAAAACTTATTTTTCCTTTTGCATTTTTAAAAATATTTTATTGTACCACCATGAGATAAAGAATTACAAAGAATTTAATGTCTGGGTTTTGGTCATACAGTGTTCCAGCACCCATCCCTCCACCAGTGCCCATTTCCCACCACCAATGATGCCATTCCCTCCCACCTCCACTAGTCTGCCTCCATTGCAGGCTTTTATTTTTATATCTTTCCTCTCTCTCTTTCCCTCCCTTTCTTCTCTCTCTTTCTTTCTCTCTCTCTCTTTTCTCTTGCCTCTCTTACACATTGTGGATTGCAGTACATACATTTAGAAGTTATCATGTGTATCTTTTTGCCTATATTCAGTGATCAGTTCTAGGTTGTATTACCATTTTTGATGATTATTAGCACACTGTTCCCTTCTCTGTCTTGCCTAACCTCTGAATCTGACTCCCACACGTTTGGGGTAGATTCCACTGTTGACAAGACCTCCTGATCCATGTTTTATCTGAACTTGGATATTGGTATCATAATATTTATATATATATAATGCCAAAAAGTGCATTTATATTTATAAATAAATATACATTTATATATAAAAGCATATTTACATATAAATATATTTATATATATTAATATATAAATATATAATATTTTATATAATTTATATATAAATATATATGCATATTTATATATAGTGCCAAAAGTGCAATCATTCTATATCTGTCATTTTCCTTCTGGCTAATTTCACTCAATATGATCCTCTAAGTCCATCCATTTATAGGCAAATTTCACATTTTTCCTAACAGCTGCATAGTATTCCATTGTGTAGATGTACCAAAGTTTCCTTATCCAGTCATCAGTTCTCGGCATTCTGTTTTTTTCCAGATACTGGCTATTGTGAATAGTGCTGCTTTTTCACATAGAAGTGGATATGGTATTCAGTTGTGTGTTTTTGGCTTCTCAGAGTATATTCCCAGGAGTGGTATGGCTGGGTCAAACCAAAGTTAAATTTCTAGTCTGTGGAGGAATGTCCATATTGTTTTCCAAAAAGGCTGTACCAGTCGACAGTCCCAACAAAAAAGGAAGAGAGTCCCTTTCTCCCTGCATTCATACCAGCATTTGTTGTCCTTTAACTTTTGGATATGTGCCAGTTTCTATGGTGTGAGACTATATCTCATTGTTGTTTTGATTTGCATTTCTCTGATGATTCGTGATGATAAGCATTTTACATATGCCTTTTGGCCATTCAACTTTATTCCATGTCAAATTTTCTGTTCTTCTCTTTTCCCCGTTTTTGATGGGGTTGGCTGTTTTCTTCTTGTAAAAGTTCTACCAGTGCCTGATATATCCTGAATATTAACCCCTTATCAGATGGGAATTGGGTGAATATTCTTTCCCATTCTGTGGACTGTCTTTGTATCTTAGTCACTGTTTCTTTTTTGAGGTACAGAAGCTTTAGCTTCATGTAGTCCCATATGTTTATCTTTGCTTCTAGTTGCTTTATTGGTGGTGTTTAATCTTTGAAGATGCCTTTACTTCAATGTCATGGAGGGTTTTTCCTATATTTTCTTCTACATATTTTATGGATTCAGGTCTGATATTGAGATATTTAATCCATTTTGATCTGATTTTTTGTGCATGGTGTTAGACAGAGATCCAAATTCATTTTTTACACGTTGCTGCCCAGTTTTCAGCACCACTTGTTGAAGAGGTCTTCCTGGCTTCATTTCATAATTTTTGCTCTTTTATCAAAGATTAAATGATCATGAATTTGAGGATGACTGTCAGGATATTCTGCTCTATTCCATAGGCCCACAGGTCTGTTTTTATTCCAATACCATGCTGTTTTAACTACTACCGCTTTCTAGTACAGATTGAAGTTGGAAAAGGTGATGCCTCCCATTTTCTTTTTCCCAAGGATTGTTTTAGCTATTCGTGGGAGTTTATTACATCATACAAATTTCTGGAGTTGTTTGGTCAATTCCTTTGAAGATGTCATGGGCATCCTTATAGGGACTGCATTGAATCTGTACAAAGCTCTAGGGTGCATTACCATTTTGACAATGTTGTGTTTCCATTCACTGTCACTGTATCACTGTCTTCCCTTTCATCATCGATTTGCTCGAGCGGGCACCAGTAACATCTCCATATGACCTGTCTCATGCAAGTAGAGCCCAAGGGCACCTGCTTGCTCCAGGAACATAAAGAGCCTCAAACCATTCCATCAGGTCATGGGAATGAGGAATGAGTATGCCATGCGGATAGCATACTCTTGTAGTCATCTCAGAATCCAGCATTTATTGATGAACCGTGCGGCCACATGCAGCCTCATGAGCCGGGCTGTGATAGGCTGGTTTGCTGGGTGGAGTTCTGACGAGGGAGAAGTCCGGTGTGGAAAATGGAGGCCCTCATGGGGGGGGGGGTCGTCTGGCTTGTTGTGAGACTCTGCTGGGGTGGCAGGCCAGGGTTAGAACCTGCCATCCCTCCTGGGCGCCTCATGAGCCTCTGGGCATAGGGAGAGCCAGTAGCAGCTCTGTCCCATGTTTCCATTACCTCGTTTATTTTATTTTATTTCTTGAAGTAGTGTTTCGTAAGTTTTCCTTGTACATGTCCTTTACACTCTTTGTTGTGCTGATTCCTAGGTATTTGTTTTTCTGTGGCAAAATTGTGAATGTGATTGTTTTCTTAATATCTATTTTTTTCATTATTTGCATATAGGAAAGTCACTGATTTTTGGGAGTTGATTTTATACACTGCCACTCTACTATACTTACCTATTATTTCTATGAGCCATTTGGTGGACAGTTTAGGGTTCTCTAGGTATAATATCATGTCATCTACAAATAGTGATAGCTTGATTTCTTCCTTGCCTATCTGGATGCCCTCAACGTCCTTTTTCTTCTCTGTTTTCTATGGCAAGTACTTACAGAATTATATTGAATAGAAGTGATGAGAAGGGCCAGAGAACCAACCAATAGTGTGGTTCTTTGCAAAAATAAACAAGATCGATAAACCACTTGCAAGACTTGTAAGGAAAGGGAAAGAGAGAACCCAAATAAATAGAATCAGAAATGAAAAGGGGCACATCATAACAGAAATCACAGAAGACCAAAAGACCATCAGAGATTACTTTGAGTGTCTGTTGCCACGAAACATGAGAACCTGGAAGAAATGGATAAATTCCTGAAGTCTTATAACCTCCCATGGCTGAACCAAGCAAATAGTTTGATATTTTTTACTGTATCTTCCTTCTGCAATGCAAATTAAACAATAAATATGAAAATTAAGTAGATATTTAATAATAATTTTGAATAATATCTGTTTAAGATAACATAAATAATAGTGTAATGGTTATTGTTTTCATACATAGCTGTACTGGTAGTAAATATTCAAAATAAAAAATTTCTTATCTAGCACCTCAGATATTAATTTTATATGTTTTATATAAAAATAACTTCCACTGCACATGCTTTTATGTAATAATTCCTAAATTTACCTCCCTTAATTCCTTTTGGAAGATAATTATTAACTTATCTCAGATAGCCTTAACTTTTTTGATAGCCTAAGTTTTTATTGGAAGAACATTAAGAATAATTTACAGCTATTTACTTTCAAGGAAAATATCATTAGCCCTTTACAGTTAGTATAGGAGTTTTGCTTATTTAAAATGTCCTATTTAAGTTGAAATTCAAAATTACCTGAAATTTGAATTACCTGTTTGTTTTCGTTGTCCTCGGTTGTCCATAGAAATAGCTTGCGTTTTCTGAAGTTTATAGTGTCTGCTTTTAAAGATGTAATAAAATGATAAGGTGAATTACCACTGCAAATACACACTATTCTTTCCACACTGCCACTAGAATATCAATAAGTGGTGTCCACTAACTATGTCTATTTCTTGTTATCCTGATACCTCCTTAGGAAGAAGGCAGGTGTTTATCTTCATAAAAGTCTTTACATGTCCTCATTTTTGTGTATGGTGTGTGTGTGTGTGTGTGTGTGCATGTGTGCGAGTGTGTTGTTTGGTCCACATTCATTAGAGCTCAAGGCACAGAGCTCTGTGCCCAGGGATCACTCCTGTTAGTGCTTGGGGACCATACATGGTACCAGGGATTCAAACAGGGATTGGTCATGTGCAAGTACAGTTACCCACTGTACTATCTCTCTACCACCACTTTATTCACTTTAAACAATATATGAACAGCTATTACAGATCACTTAACTAGTCCTTATGGATCAGTCAAGAGCAAGAGACAAATATTCCTTGGTGCTATCCTGGGAACTTGTATTCTATCATTTCCCCATTTTACTCAATGCCAGAGTATACAGCATGACATAGTTAGTAATAAAGAGTAAAGCACAAATCTTCCAAATCTTCCCTGGCAATCATGATATCAAACCTAAATTCAGGTGCTAAATAGATGTCTAATATCTGAGTAGTTCTTTCACTTTTTTGAGTCTCACCATTTCATTTTATTATTTTATTTCCTTTATTGATGAAGTAATTATAAATAGTCAAATGAACAGGTACAAATATTCTCCAAAACATTAGTACACCTTTCATGGCTGAATAATAGCTTGAAATTTTAGATTGAAAAGTAACTACGTTTGCATTCTACCTAACTTTCTTTGATCTATGATGAGATGCCAATTCCATTGAGTCATGTATTAAAGAATAAAAATAACAACACTCCCCCCACACCCAGAATACAACTACTATTATTTTCAAGAAAGAATACTGATGATTTCCTCTCTCACCCAACACTAAGTCTCAGGGATATGGAATTATCTCCGGTTTAAAAACAGAAGAAAGCAAAACATGAGAGTTTCCCTTTCTTTCAACCAGGTGCATTATAATTTCTCCCCAAACTAAGTTGTAGTTCATAGTGACCTGTTGTCTAGACCAATACAAATAATTGCGACTTTGCGAGCAACTAGTAGGCAGCCCTGCAATGAATAGGCTTTGCTTTCAGGTTTAGAAACAAAGAAAATTGGACTACAGAATGTTGCTTCTTCAAATATGCCTAGTCCATTGAAAGTCTTTTATATGGAAGTCTGCAGTGATTGATGCCCCCCTCTGAGACAATCGTCTCAAGCCATCTAGAGCTACCTGCTGGAGAATATCTTTCACAGCCGGTTTCTTCTCTTTTGCTGCATTAATTACATTCCAATCAGGGCCACATATACAGATATCCCAGCTGGAAGGGGAAACCGTGAGAGAGAAATAAATAAATGCTGCAATATCAATTCTTATTTTCCATGTAATTTTTTGCAACATGATTGTCTACTCATATATAGATAGATGTCAGAGTTGTGTTGATTAATTTATGATATTTTATTGGGACTGTACAGAGTCTATGTTTAAAGCTTATAGGAAAAACAATCTTCAGGTGTCCCTACTAAGTTCTGACTGAGCTCAACTAAGTGGCCACTGGGCAGGAAAATAGGGGAAAAATCAAGACTCAATTTTGGGGAAATTCAGCCAGTGGCCCAATGGTGCCCAGGATTCTGATTCAACATGCCATTTACAGAATCCAGGGAAGAGTGAGGATTGTCTCATAATTGTGACAGTGGAAATTGTCCATTCAAAGGACAATATCTCTTGAAAATAATGAATGTATTCACACTAACAGGAGCAGAACCACTAATTGTGAGAGGGATGAGACCAGAAATGAAAAAACCTACAGTGCAGTCTTTTTTTTTTTTTTTTTGCAGGGAATCTGATTCACAGACATATTGGTAAGAACTTGTTTGCTTGTGCCCGCAGAGTCTGGAAAAGTAATTCAGCACAGCTTTAACTGTGACCTTTGATTATCTCCCTAATCCTTGCTTACCCAAGACCAGTAATAAAACTGCCCTTTGCAGAATCCATATCTCTAGTAGAAACCTCAGATGCCAACTTCAAAGGTGAGGTAGAATCAGACTGTGATAGAATTTAATGATCTATTTTCACGCTCAGGTGAGAAAGGAAAACATACAGAAGGAAAATGAGAATAAAAATGGATTTTTGACTGCAGCCATTAACTAATTACTTTGCAAACTAACCTATAAACATTAACATAAATGATAACCAACAAAGCTATTTAACAGTAGGACATGTATGAGGTGCAATGTGTGTAAGTGTTTGAATATGTTTTAATCATTTAAAGAGTGCAAGAAATAGGAAACAATGTATTGCTTTTGAAAATTATATTTTATGTATGCTATGTCATCAGATATATTCAGAAACTCCAATGAGCCCTTTAGGTTTTCTCTCAGGAAAGCATAGCAACAAAGGGCCTTGCTCAGGGCTATATCAGTAACAAGTGAAGAAACAAGATTTTAGTGTCTTGGTGCCCATAAGTAAATAGGCAGAAAAATGAGCTATTTAAACTGGTGTTTTCAGCCTCTATAAATGAGATGCTTTACAGCTTATCTTCAATAGTCATTAGAACTCCTCTTCCAATAGTGTTAATGAGAACTTGGTTTCAGCACAGTGAGAATTTTTTTTAAATGTTGTCATAAGCTTTGGGTTATGAGCAGGGAACAGAGCCCCGTCTAGTGTAAAGACAGCAAGACAGTAACTATCCGGATTATTGGTATTGTGGCTATGAAAATTGACTGTGCCACTAGAAACATTGGGATCTGAGTCTACCATTATAATAACTGTATAACTGTATATAAATATTTAACTTGTTTATAATTTGAAGACTTGTTATAAGTATTAGATGAGTTAATGCATAAGAAGAATTTTCATTAGTACTTGATAAGGTTTTTTCTATTATTATTATCATTATTTTATGCTTTAATAGAAGGGACTTAGAATAGTTTACAGAAAATACAAAATATGGTGTACAGTTACCTAGAAAAGTAGACCAGAAGTAAGACTTTCACAGTATGGTCAATGACAGTCCATAGAAATACTGTACTTAGACTGTACTTCAGTGACAGAAAAGAGAAAGCCTTCACTTTTGTAATTAGACTGTACTTCAGTGACAGAAAAGAGAAAGCCTTCACTTTTGTAGCTGTGTTTTCTTATGTTTAAAGCATGCTATATGGCATGTAATGTCCTCTAGATAGAAAAATTAATAGCAATAGCTATTTCCCTAATAGTTGGTTAGTCTGATGTAAATTTGACAAGACTATATACCCCAGCTGAAAACCTTAAGGCTGATGTCTGGGAGGAGCCACAGATGTCCAGAGCTGCTGTCTTCCAAAGAGAGAGATGTAATGATATTTGAAGGATTGGGTCAATGACTTGTGTTTTCTATTTTGCTTTGTTTGGGCACCACGCCCAACTGTGGTCGGGACTTATTCCTGGCCCTGTGCTCAGGGAGCACTCTTGGCAGTGCTTGATGAATCATATGAGGTGCCAGGGATCAAACCCAGGTCAACAATGTGCAGGACAAATGACTTAGCCACTAGACTGTCTGTCTATCCCCATGTCAGTGACTTTTAGGACTACATTATAAGGAGTTAAATTTATCTTACTTCTGTATATATCTTCAGGAGTTACAAGGTTATTAGAAAAATATGACTTAGATTATTCCACAGTAAAAGAGAAAGTGTTAGAAAGGTTATGGGACTTACTGACAGAACTTTGGGCCTATGAGTGTACGTAGGCTTTTCTTAAGCCTACTAGAAAGCACTGGAAATCTCTTAGAAGCTGAGGTAGTTGCCAATTCCATATTCTCTCACCCTAGAGGAGCATTCTTCAACTTCTTTACACCTTCAGAGCACCATCTGTTGTGGACTGGTGGTTGAAAAACACTGTTCTAGAGGACAGATCTGTCTCTAGATCTGCTTTTCTTTACAGAGTGACATCACACATCCTTGGACCAATCATAAGATTCCTGGCTGCAACTTACTATACATTTTATTTCAAGAGGTTGATGGACATTAAATAGTTTTACTTCTTCATGTCTGCTGAAGGGGAAAAAATCTTGGCTAAGAATTGTATCAGTTTCTATGTTTCTTGGAATCATCAAGTGGGTAGCATTAGTATTATTTGCTCTAATAATACCCCGACAATAAATTTTATGAGAATGGAATAATGATTATGAAGATAATCATCAAAGAAAATTGTTGTGGTTTTAACAAAGTGGGCAGATCTAAGGGTGCTGTTCTTAGGTAAGTGTTTTGCGTGGAAGAGTTAGAATAAACAACATACATAAAGAACCAGTGAATCTGAGTACTAGCCTGGTTCAGGCTTTGCCTATGGCCTTTGTAGAATCTGGATCTTTCTCTTTGTGTACTATTGCATTGACCCATAGAACATACCCTTCTTAAAATTCTGTTTTTTTCTTATGTAAATATATGTAGTAATGGATGGTAATTAGATATTTTTGTGGACATATATTTGAGTGTGAAGCTTTATTCTTATAATTTCTATACTAACATACACCGGTATTGCCTCAATACAATATAAATACACACATATACCTATGTGTGGTTTTCAGTATCACTAGAATGATAATTTATCAATATCATTTTTAAAATCAATTAAATGGCAAAATAAAAGATAATTCTCAAGTATGCCTAGATCCAGTACTGCAAAACTCATTCTGATTTCAGGAATGGCAATACATAAGGAAAAAGGACAGAAGATCAGAGTAGTTAAACCTTTCAGAAAACAACTGCTCCTTTAGATAGCAGATGATAATGCAGTAAGACAGGAGTTCTATCAACTTATGCTGACAGGTTAGCATTTCAAAAGATAGTGCTAGGCTGGTGGAGGGATGTGTGCTGCAACATTGTATGACTGAAACCCAATCAAGGACAGCTTTATAAATATCTATCTCACCATGTTTTAATAAGATAAGGGGGAAAAGATAGTGTTAGGTATATTTTCACCAGGTGATCAAAACTAGTGAACTTCTGTCATTATAAGACAAAATAATATGCATATTTTATGAATTTAATAATTATATATCTAATATTCTCTGTACTATATAATATTTTCTGTTCAGTTGCTGGCATGCTTTTTGCAACCAGAATATATTTGCCTCATTAAGCCTCAATTCTCAGTCTGGTTATTCTTATCTAAAATATGAATTTTGTCTACTAATTGAGGTAAAATAACTTGGTGAAAGTAACAAAGTATGTTTACATGTAATTCCTCACAATTCATTGGGAGAGTGTTCTAAGAGTGTTTACATGTAAAATATGTTTACATGTAAATCCTCACAATTCATTGGGAGAGTGTTCTAAGTAGTTTATTCAAATAGATAAATAAGTTAGTATTACTGATTATTTACCACTATAACTATTAACCACACTTTAAAATAACATATTATTCTTTTGATTTCCTATTTGAGTTTTAAATTAATCCTTACCTATTTTCACACTCTAAAATTTTTTAAATAGAACTATTTCTGAGTGCAAGTAACCAAATGTCCATTAACAGTAGAATGGATAAATAAATTAAGGTATATTTTCAAATAGGTACCTTAAGTAGTAAAAATAAATATACTGAATGAAATAATTTCATAAATTTATAAGCACATCTTTTGAATTTCATCCAACTCTATTATAACATGAGGAATAACCAATAAATAATTTTTTGAAACCAAGAATGTGGTTTTCCTTGATATGAGTGGTTGAAAGATTACCAGTAAAAAGACTACTCTGGACTAGAGTGATTGTACAGCAGACAGGGTGCAGGTCTTGCACACGACTGGCTAAGCTTGGCTCTCTGGTATCACCTATGTCTCCTGAAACCTGTCCGGAGTGATCACTATAAACAGAACCTGGAGTAGGTCCTGACCTCCACTGGCATAGCCCAAAAAATGCCCACCTCAAAAAAAGGCTACTTTGCTGTGGGTACTGATCATTTTCAGTATTAGAGCTTCTCATGTGCATTTAATTCATGAGGAGAACTGAAATTATGAGTTATGTGATATTAAGTACTTTAACCTATAAAAGTAATTTTTTGAAAAGGTTGGCAATATTTAGGGCTATAAAAGTATTTAATCTATGTTGAAAAAGTGAACTTATCTTAATGTTATATTTTCTGAAGTGAAGGTATCAGGTCTTATACTTGAGATTCTAGAGGAAACAGATTTTCATACATCTCAGTGAACATAGTTTATTATTTTTAATGAAGATAAAGTGAGGCACTAACTATTAGAAGGGAAACAACTCAATGTTTCTTTTCCACATTGATTGCCTGGGGAACAGAATGTACATTTTTTAAAAGGTGGCTAAATAGTGGCCAGAGCAATAGTCCAGTGGTAGTGTGTCCGCTTTGAATGAGGCCTACACGGGTATGATCCCTGGCATCCCATATGGTCCCCTAAGCACCACCAGGAGTAATTCCTGAGTGCAGAGCGAGGAGAAACTCCTAAGCATTGCTGGGTGTGACCCAAAGAGCAAAAAACAAAAGAACAACAAAACAAAAGGTGGCGAAATAGAAAATATGGTACATGCTTCCTTAACTACATTTCTAGGCCATGAACTGAGATATGAGTAAAACAGTTAAAAGAAATGAAGCCAATCACTATTTTTATAAAATGCACATTATATTTTACATTGAATAAATAAATGAGTGTAAAGAAGAATTATGTATTGGTTGTCAAAGAGAACATTGAATAGTAATATTTTAGATCCTATACTTCATTTTTAGAGTACTAATTTCCAAGATTAGTAGGTTTTTCTTCACATTTGAGAGAGCCCTCCTTTTTCTGCTTTTTTTTGGTTAACACACTATGATGCACAAAACTGTTCATAATAGAATCATTTCATCCATAAAGCGAAGCAGTACCAGTCCCACAAACAGGGTTCTGCCAACCCACAGTGTTCCCCTGGGTAGGGATATAACACATTTATTTGATGTTGCTTGCTCCAACAAAACTTAAAGAAATGTTAAGTGAAATTATCAGAACAGAAATCAAAAAATTTAATTTGTGAATTAATTGGTATAGAATTTTAGCCTGTATAAATAAGAAAATTAAAATAATTTCATGCATTATAGTGTACTGCATAGTCTCATTTAAATGGCTAACATTTAATTCTAGGCCTAAAATATATTGCATTCAATTTTATTTTATTCCTATTTTATTGTTTTATTTTAAGTTTGTTAATGAGTCATTGAAGGATGCAGTTATAAAACTGCTCATATTGAGTTTCAGTCATACAAGTTTTGAGCACCATCCATTTGCCAGTATACATTTCCATTCCCTATGTCATGCTTTTCCTACCCCTAATTCCTCCAATCTGCCACTATAGTAGGTACTTCTCTCTGTCTCTCTCTCTCTGTCTCTCTCTCTGTGTTTCTTTCTCTGTGTCTCTCTCTCCTTCTGGTAATTATGGTTTGTAAAACAATGAAACAATTACTGAAAGGTCATCATAAACATAAATGTATGATAATATGTAAATGTATATACCTTTACCTAATTTCAGCACTCATTCTTGTCCAGATGGTTATTTCCAGCTCTCATTGTCATAGTGGTCCCTTCTCTATCCTAACTGTCCTCTTCCAAGCACACACGTGGCAGGCTTTCAATCATAGATCACTATTCCGGAATGTGTTCCTTGTTCCTAATGTTTGAGAGTAATGTATTACTCTCAAACTGTTTTGCCTTTTATATCCCACAAATTATTTCAATCATTCTATGTATGGCCTTCTAATTCTGACTCACTTTCCAGAGCATGGTACTCTCCATGTCTACCCATTTATAAGCAAATTTGAATCTTTTTTTCTTGTTATCTGCATAGTATTTCATTGTGTAGATGTAGATAGTCTTTATTTTTTATCTAGTCATCTATTCTTCAGTACTCGGGTTATTTCCAGATTCTAGCTATTGTGAATATTCCTACAATGAACATAGAAGTATAGGCAGTGTTTCTGCTGTGTTAGTGGGCCCCAGGGTATATCCCCAGAAATGATATTTCTATATTGTATGGAAGTTCACTTCCTAATTTTTTTGAAGGAGACTCATATTGTTTTCCAGAGATGCTGGACCGGTTGACATTCCCACCAACAATGAATGAGAATCCCTTTCTTCCTGTATTCACTCCAGCACTGGTTGGTCCTTTTTAATTACTTTTTTTTAAGAAAAACAGATTTTATTTGCTGTATTTTAGGAAGGGGAAATAGAAGATAAAGGGAGGAGAGAGAGAGAGAGAGAGAGAGAGAGAGACAGTACATCTCTCAAGAGGGAAGATGTGTGCTTGGCCACATGGGCTCAGGTAGTATATTGTGACTTGCTCTTGTTCTTTCTTGTGTGTGTGTGTGTGTGTGTGTGTGCCAGTCTCTGTGGTGTGAGATGATATATCATTGTTTTTATTTGCATCTTCCTGGTGATTAGTGATGTAGGACATGTTTTTGTACCTTTTGGCCTCTTGTATTTCTTCTTTGAGGAAATTTCTGTTTATTTCTTCTCCCTATTTTTGATGGGATTAATTTTTTTTATTGTAAAGGTCTGTCTGTGCCTTATATATCTTGGAAACTAACCCCTTATAAGACGGGTATTGGGAATATAATATTTCTCATTTCATGGGACAACTTTTTATCTTGGTTACCATTTGTTTTCAGGTGCTAAAACTTTTCGTAGTCCCATTTGTTTATCTTTGCTTCCACTCACTTGTTCAGTGGTGTTTCGTCCTTGAAGATGCCTATAACTTCTGTGTCATGTAGGGCTATACCGACATTTTCCTCCCTGTACCTTATATATTCAAGTCTGATATTAGGGTTTTAAATCCATTTTAATTTGATTTTTTATGAATGTCATTAGAAAGAGGTCTGAGTTAAGTTTTTTTTTTTTTGCATTTAGTTGCCCAGTTTTCACAGCACCACTTGTTGAAGAGTCTTTCCTTGTTCCACTTAACATTTCTTGTACCTCTATCAAAGATTAATTGGTCATATATTTGAAGGCCTGTGGCAGGATATTCAACTTTATTCTTTGCATAAGGGAGTTTGTCTTTATTCCATTACCATTCTGTTTTAATTACTATTGCTTTGTAGTAGTTTGAAGTTGGGAAAGGTGATGCCTCCTATTATCTTTTTTACCAAGGTTTACTTTTTCTATTTGTGAGGATTTATTGTTCCATTAGAATCTGAGGAGCATTTTTATCTATTTCTTTGGAAAAATGTCATTGGTATGCTTCTAGGGACTGCATTGAATCTCTATGATGCTTTGGGAATATTGTTACTGTGAATGTTAATTATCCCGATCCTTGAGGAGAAGATTTGTTTCCATTTTCTCCTGTTCTCTTTTATTTTTTAAGTTATATGTAGCATTTTATTTGTTTGGGTCCTTTACCTCTTTAGTTAATCTGATTCTGGGGTACTTAGTTTTAAAGGCACAGTTGTGAATGGGATGTTTTATTTATTTATTTTTCTTTTTGGGTTATACCCAGCGATGCTCAGGGTTACTCCTGGCTCTGCACTCAGGAATTACTCCTGGCACTGCGTGGATATGGGATGCCTGGGATCGAACCCACATTGGCTGCATGCAAGGTAAATGACCTATCCGCTGGACTATCGCTCTGGCCTGAGAATGGGATGTTTTAAAAATATCTTTTCTCCCTTTCGTTATTTGTATATAGTAAGCCATGAAAGTTTGGGTATTGATTTTTTAATCTGCCACTTTACTAAACAAATATTGTTTTTAGGAACTTTTATATAGAGTGTTTAGAATATTCAAAATATGACATCGTATCATCTACAAATTCTGAAAGCTATTTTTCAACCTCTTCAGCTATGAAATTGAATTATTTATTTGGGCCTTTTGTCCATCCTGATAAATTCTTGCAGAGCTATAAACTTTCCTCTTAGCATTGCTTTTGCAGTGTCCCACAAGTTCTGGTAGCTCGTTTACTCTTTCATGTTTGTCTCCAGTAATTTTTTTTTTTTGCCTTTTTGGTCACACCTGCGATGCTCAGGGGTTTCTCCTGGCTCTGCACTCAGGAATTACTCCTGGCAGTGCTCGGGGACAGTATGGGATGCCGGGGATCGAACCCAGGCCGGCATGGGCTGGCCGCGTGCAAGGCAAACACCCAACTGCTCGGCTATCGCCTCCAGCCCCAGTTTCCAGTAATGTTTTGATTTCCTCTCTAAACCAATAGTTGTTAAGTCACAAGCTGTTTAATTTCTAGATTTTTTTATTTGATTCAACATTTCAGTGTGTCATTAACTTCTGTTTTCATTGCATCATGACCTGAAATGAAGTTGAGGCAATTTCCATCCTCCTAACTTTTGCAGTTGTGTTTTGTGGTCCAGGATATGATTGATCTGGGAGAATGTAATTATTTTCAGAATTATCGAAAGTGCTAATTTTCCATAAATTCTTATTTTTCCTCTTACATTTTCTATAACATTTAATTCTAATCATCATATGGTTACCTGGTAACCAGAATAGCTAAAGTTAGGATACCAGCAATTTTTCTTGTTTCTATGTCAACCATACTGCATAAATATCTGATCAAAACGTGGAATGAGCTCATAATATTGTGCAATAAAATAGACTAAATTTAAAAAAAATAGACAAAATTTTTTCTGAAAAATCACAGAATATCTTAAATGTTAACATTTGATTCATTAAAAACAAAAAAAAATTGAGAGGTGATATTGGGGATCACAACCAGCAGTGTGTGACCTTAATCCTCAGGAACTATTCTGGTCTATTTTCAGAAATGATCCCTGGCCTGGTGGTACTCACAGGACCATAAGTGGGATTTGGGCTTTGAATTGGGGCTTTGTAAGAAAGGTAATTACTTTAATGCTTGTACTATCTCTCTTACTCTATTTGCCTACATTATAAAGAAAATAAGAAACATTATGATACAAATCATGTGTTGTTACAACAGTAAAATTTCTAAATATACAGAATATTGTTTTCCTAGTTATAAAATATAATCTTTAGAAAATTTCTTCTCTTTCTGAGTAATATCTTTTCTATTTAGACCTTAGAAATAACCTTAGCTAGTAAATATTGGTTGTAGAAAAAAAAGACAGAATTGATTAGTAGGAAACCCACATAATGCTTTTACTTTAAAAAAATATTTGTATTTTATTTCTTGATCCACACCTGGTGGATCAAGGGCCTATTCCTGGCTCCTTGCTCAGGAATACCTCTTAGCAGTGCTCAGGAGAACCATACACATTCCAGGGATTGAACCAGTGGTCAATCTCATGCAAGGTGCGTGTCTTAATCTTGAATTAACATTCTGGCCCCCACATGGTGAATTGTTGTTGTGTTTTGGGCTCACACTCAGTGTGCTCAGAGCTTACTCCTGGCTCTGTGCTAAGGGATCATTCCTGGTGGGGCCCAGGCACCATGCACCATGTTTAGAACTTTGGGTATCAAACCCAGGTTGGCCTTGTTAAGTCAAACCCCTGTACACCTGTTGTTCTATCTCTGTGGAATCACTCTACCCTCACCCACCACCACCACACACACATAGTGAATTTAAATTTAGATAGATGTGTGTGTGTGCACACACACACACTATATATATATATATATATATATATATATATATATATATATACATATCACTGTCTATATCACTGTCTTCCCGTTCATCATCGATTTGCTCGAGCGGGCCCCAGTAACATCTCCATATGTCCTGTCTCATGCTAGTAGAGCCCAAGGCATCTGCTTGCTCCAGGAACATAAAGAGCCTCAATCCATTCGAAATGAGGTCTATAATTGTTACTGGTATTTGGCATATCAAATACAACATGGGTAGCTTGCCAGGCTCTGCCGTGCAGGTAGCATACTCTTGTAGGCATCTCTAAGTCCAGCATTTATTGATGAACGCGCAGCCACTTGGGGCGCCGCGGGGCGCTGATAGGCTGGTCTGCTGGGTGGAGGTCTGACGAGAGAGAAGTCTGGATGTGGAAAATGGAGGCCCTCATCGAGTGGGGGTCGTCTGGCTTGTTGCGAGGCTCTGCTGGGATGGTGTGCCAGGGCTAGAACCCACCATCCCCTCCCGGCGCCTCGTGAGCAGCTGGTCACAGGGAGAGCCAGTAGCAGCTCTGCCCCATGTCTCATATATATATATATGAGATATATATATAGATATATATATGATATATATGTATATATGTACATATATATATATATACACATATGTTTCAGGGATGGGAGAAAGAATAAATAAGTAAAAATACTATTTTAAGCTCAGACACCAGTAACAGTTACTGGTGCCCGCACAAGCAAATCGATGATAAACGGGAAGACGGTGATACAGTGATACTATTTTAAGTATTTAGAGTTTGAATAAAATATAAGAGTTAATCACAAATTTTAGTTTTAACTGTATTTCATTTATTTGTTTGCTCAACATTATTAATTCCATTTTAGCACATGTCAAACTGATACTTAGAGTGGTGTGGAGAATATTATAGAAACTAAAATCTAAAAAATAGGAGATCTTTTTTCAGAAAAATTTAAATGTTGCTAAGTGTTACATACTTTAAGAAAGCTCTGGACTTCATTCCTATCTACTGTAAAAAGCGCGTTAAATAATCTTGAAATCATTATAATTTTAAAACCTATTTTCAATTCTCTGAACTAATTTTAAAACCTATTTTCAATTCTCTGAATTTGCAGAACTCCACCCAGCAGACCAGCCTGGCTCAGCGAGATCCACCCTGCAGCAGTCTTTTTAAATCCAGCCCAGGTATGCTGATCCAGAGACTCACAGACATGGGGCAGAGCTGTTACTGGCTCTCCCTGTGCCCAGCCCGCTCACAAGGCACCCAGGAGGGATGGAGGGTTCTAGCCCTGGCCCTCCACCCCAGCAGAGCCTTGCAACAAGCCAGAGACCCCCCCCACTCCATGAGGGCCTCCATTTTCCACATCCGGACTTCCCCTTGTCAGAACTCCACCCAGCAGACCAGCCTATCATAGCCTGAGGCCGCGGTTCATCAACAAATGCTGGATTTAGAGATGACTACAAGGGTATGCTACCGTCACGCAGAACCTGGCAAGCTACCCATGTCGTATTTGATATGCCAAATACCAGTAACAATTATAGACCTCATTCCCATGACCTGATGGAATAGTTTGAGGCTCTTTATGTTCCTGGAGCAAGCAGGTGCCCTTGGGCTCTACTGTGTGAGACTGGTCATTTGGAGATGTTACTAGTGCCTGCTCGAGCAAATCAATGATGAACAGGAAGACAGTTATACAGTGAATTCTCTGGAGTAAAGTTGGTTGTCATTACTTCCTAAGTCTCTGAATTCAGTACACTCCTTGATTTCTTCCTCTATTTCCTCATTCAATTTGTCGCCACAATCAGACCAACTAAAAGTGCAAAGATTCTTTTCTTCCAGCATCTTTTATGGAAACCGGTCCTTGATAATATTATCTAACAGTTGAAATGAGAGATGAAAGTGGGGATTCTACACGGGAAATGAATAGTTGTTCACTTTTGAGTAATGCCAGTGTTTAACCTATGAGCTTAGAATTGCATTAATTCAGCAGGTTCTTTGGATGACTTCCTTATGAACGTAATAAAAAGCGAGTAAAAATGTCTATTTTCCCTATGATTTTAATAAGGAGGATGTGATACCACATTTTAATAATCTCCACCTCACTCACATGCCCCAGTGTTGGCAAATTCTGTGAGTTTTCTTTTAATCTAAGAACAAGTGCAAAACAGGTCACAAGATGTCCCTTCCACAAATAGTTTACAGAAACTTATAAAGTCGTTTATTTAGTCTCTCACTAAGTCTTTCCAAAGAAAAGTGCTATATTTTAAGCTGCTCTGTACAGAGATTTATGGGACAAGGGAAATAAAGTAGTGTCTGATCTACAACACACACAAAAGAAGACGTCAGGTACATCAGTCAGGAAGAATAGAATTCTGTGAAACCCACATACTTGTTTCTCTCTCCCTCTTTTTTCCTTCTTTCCTCCCTCCCTCCCTTCCTTCCTTCCTTCCTTCGTCCCTTCCTTCCTTCCTTCCTCCCTTCCTCCCTTCCTCCTTTCCTTCCTTCCTTCCTCCCTTCCTCTTCCTCCCTCCCTTCCTTCTTTCCTACCTTCCTCCTTTCCTTCCTTCTTCTCTTATCCTTTCTCCCTCCCTTTCACCCTCCTTCCCTCCCTTCCTCCCTTTCAGTTCCTTCCTTCCATCCTTCCTTTCTTCTTTCCTTCCTTCCTTCCTTCCTTCCTTCCTTCCATCCTTCCTTCCATCCTTCCTTCCTTCCTTCCTTCTTTCCTTCCTTCCTTCTTTCCTTCCTTTCTTCCCTTCCTTCCATCCTTCCATCCTTCCTTCCTTCCATCCTTCCTTCGTTCCTTCCTTCCTTACATTCTTCATTCTTTCCTTCCTTCCTTCCTTCTTTCCTTCCTTCCTTCCTTCCTTCCTTCCTTCCTTCCTTCCTTCCTTCCTTCCTTCCTTCCTTCCTTCCTTCCTTCTTTTCTTCATTCCATTCTTCCATCCTTCCTTCCTTCCTTCCTTCCTTCCTTCCTTCCTTCCTTCCTTCCTTCCTTCCTTCCTTCCTTCCTTCCTTCCTTCCTTCCTTCCTTCCTTCCTTCCTTCCTTCCTTCCTTCCTTCCTTCCTTCCTTCCTTCCTTTCTTTCCTATGACTTTAGGTAACAAAACTGTACTGCCTGACTACTTCATTGCAGATATGAGAAAGACTTGAGATATAATGAGGGTTTTTCTAAATTGTATTTGAAATCTTGTCCCATAGAACTCTAAGCCAAAACTGCTATTATAAGCTTTTAATTTTATGGTAATTTGTTATACAAATTATATGACTGACACAAAGGTTAAGAAGTGGATGATAAACCCAAAAAGACTGGGTTTAGTCTTGGGGTGTGTGTTTGTGTGAGTGTTGTATAGTGTATCTGTGTATTGTATATGGTGTGCTGTATACAATATGAATGTGTACTGCACCTCATGAATGCTAGATGTGCCCTCAAGCACTGAGCTTCATCTCTGCTCCCTATCATAATTTTTGGTCTTGGAAAAGGTGACTTATATAGACCTTGATTTCTCACCATTTTACTATATGCTCTAATTTATGGTAGTAAAATAATGTTTATAGGTTAAAATCTGTTTGTGTTAGAAACATTTTTCTAAGCAGACCTTAAGAAATCTGTATTTGTATAAGGTACTACATATATTATTGGTTATCATCATCATTATTCTGTAGTATATGTATGCAAACAACATGAATTTTATATAACCATAGAGCTAATACTTACAAAATGTCTAGCACTTTGCCTAGATTTCATGTGTTGATGACTATTATTATCAGTTCCAACAGAAAGGAGTCAGCTGAAATGTAAAGGCTATTAAGCAAACTACAAAATGAAAATTTCCAAATCCTTGTAAGGCTTACATCAAACACGTTTATTTTGACAAATGCTATGCCTCTCATTAAGAGATAATGTTTCTCTTGCATATATAATTCTGATAAATCCCATGTATCTCATTGAAACATGTTACTACTAAAAATTATTAATGTAATCATAATTTTGCAAAATGTTTATCATATCCATTAAAACCACTATGTAATTATTACCATTTCATAGCTTAAGGTTAAGCAGCATTTACTGATTTTGCTATCGGGGTTATTTAATAGCATGTCAAATTTCTGGAATGGTAAAATATCTTCAGGTAGGCAGTATCTTTCATCCACAAATCCCTGCTATTTACAGCTATCAAAACATATCATCACACGCAAATGGCAGGGAGATAGAAGTGAACAAATGCATGCATTATTCATAAACTATTTTTCTCTTTGCTAGCATTCTCAGAACCTTTTCTTTAGGAGATGCCCAGAAGCATGCATGTAGATTAGTTTATTAACAAGATCATTAATACGACATCTATGTTTTAAATGTATTGCTGATAAACATCTTTAAAAAATGCCAATAGGAAAATGTGGAATGTCATATAGTTATAATGGTGAACATGGTGTTAGGAATCAAATCAGACTCCTGCTGCAGGTACGGCAGCAAACTGCATATTTTTAGTCCTGTCTTATGAGTGAGAAACAAAAGTTTGATCCAAGACTGGAAAAGATTGCATTCCACATTGATCACTAACACTGTCCATTTTTCAATATTTTATTATCTTCTATGTCTTAAAATAGTGCTACTTGACCTGAGAAAAAGAAACATGCATGCTTTTAATCTCAGTTTCGATATAGATTGATAAGAATAATGGTCATGATTACAACAAACATCATTGGATCCTATGACTGGAGAGATAGTAGAGAGGGTAGAGAGGGTAGAGTGCTGTGGCCCACCAGAGTTTTATTCCCAGCCCTCCATACAGTCCTCTAAACATTACCAGAGCTAAAGTAAGTCCTGCCAGATGTGGCCCACAAAATAGAGGAATGAAGAAAAAAAAGAAAGACAAGGAGAAAGAGAGAAAGAAAGAGAAAGACAGATAGACAGAAAGAGAGAGAGAAAGAAAGAAAGGAAGAAAGAAAGAAAGAAAGAAAGAAAAGAAAGAAAGAAAGAAAGAAAGAAAGAAAGAAAGAAAGAAAGAAAGAAAGAAAAAGAGAGAGAGAAAGAGAGAAAGAAAGAAAGAAAGAAAGAAAGAAAGAAAGAAAGAAAGAAAGAAAGAAAGAAAGAAAGAAATTTTGTTTAAATGATGCTGTAATCAGTCTTTATAGTAAATATGTTATCTGAAGAGTGAAATTACATGGCATGTATAAGTCATGTGATTTTGGAAAAAAAAATAATATGCAGAAATATCAAAGTTTGACCTGCTTTCAATACTGAATGCAATTAATTTTACATCTTTCAAAAAAGGAGCTAAGATTTAAAATGTATCACTTATATTATATCTACTTATTTAAATTTTATGCTAATTTGAGATTTATTGCCTATTCATTTACACATTTCTTTAGAAGTTTCATTGAAAATCTCATCTATATTTTGTTGGTTTGGTGTTTGGGGTCATGCCCTGATGTGCTCAAAAGTTCCTCTGACTCTGTTAAGTTAGCAGACCTGACAGGGCTCGGGTGGCTAAATGGGTAAAAGATAGGATCAGCCTCATGCATTGTAAGTGCCCTCCTTGTTCTACCATCATTCTCTTATTCAAAAGCATTTATTAAGTTATTGAATTAATTATTAAATTCTAATTTATCAATCACAGATTGTAAGGTTTGTTTTTAATGACATGGAAAGCCTTTGGAGCTTCCATTGCAGTTATAAACTTCAAAGATCTAAGCAATGATTAAAAATTTTCCTAGGTGCTCTGCAGTTTTTTTTTTTTTTTTTTTGCTTTTTGGGTCACACCTGTCGACTCTCATGGGTTACTCCTGGCTCTGCACTCAGGAATTACTCCTGGCGGTGCTCGGGGGACCAGATGGGATGCCAGGGATCGAACCCAGGCAGGCATAGGCCGGCCGTGTGCAAGGCAAAAGCCCTACCCGCTAGGCTATCGCTCTGGCACCCTGATTTTTTTGTAGTTTTTATTTAAGTAATATCTATATCTATATCTATATCTATATCTATATCTATATCTATATCTATATCTATATCTATATCTATATCTATATCTATATCTATATCTATATCTATCTATCTCTATCTATCTCTATCTATCTCTATATGACTAATTTGCAAGAAATCAATTAGATCAGTTTTTGTCCATATGCATGCATAATGTCTTAATTTCCTTTAGTAAGATGATATCTATTGTTTAAGTTGTAAATAAAATTGTTTTCACTTCTTTTTTTGAAAAAAAATATGAAAATCAAAAATATTTAGGTGAACATTTTCTTTTTAAAGCAATGAGCAAAACCAGCAAACAGCCAAGAATAAAAAGAGGAAGTATTAGATTTGTGATATGAGACAGAACTTAATGTTTGATAAGATTTTATTTCTAGAGGCTTTAACATTTAGACTTTACAAGGAGATCCTTTATCTGTAATGTACTTTCAGTCCGGAAGATTCTGTGATCTAAAACATAATTAAAAGTACTTTTCTGGGAAGGTCAACATCTAAGCATTTTCCATCTTTCACTGCAAAGAATTCCCCTGCAATACTCAATAGAAATTTTTCTTCTTATTCAATGTATAATTTTCTACTCCATTTTGTATTTCTTGGAAGTTGTGAATATTTTACCTGAAATGTAAGAGACTTTATAGATTTAATTAAATTTTTTCAGGACACAGAGTATTGGGATTGTTCACAATGGTTAAATTTTTTATGAAAGGGAAGTAGGAGAATCAGAAACAATGAAAGAGATAAAATGATTAAACAAGAAGCAATAGAAACAGCAAAAGCTGTGCTCCGGCTTTTGTGAAAATAAGTGGCAACCAAGTAAGGAGTTGGAGAAATTTTCATAGACTGGAAAGACAGTCATTTATTAACTACCCCCAACTACCACCGCTTGCCGAGATCATTCAGAAGCAATGCATTTATGCTGTAGCTTGTATTTTGACCATTGACCTCCATCTCGGTAAATGAATAAATTTGTGTTGTGTAAGCCTCATAATTTATGTTGATCCTTTATAGCAGCTATAGGGAAAACATGCTTGTAGGGTGAGATAGATGGGTCTATCTATGAATTTAATATGAGTGAAAATGTTCCTTTCTACTTGGACTATCTAGAACTGTATTTCTAGTTATAATATCTTAACTAATTATTTACTATAATCAGTAATAACTCTATCAAGTGAGATACAAACTCCTGAAAGCAAGCAATTTTTTAAACTTTTTATTATACCACCGTGAGATATACAATTACAACGTTGTTCACCCACACTTGCAGTAGATTCCATCCACTGACAAGACCTCTGATCCATGTTTTACCTGGCCTTGAATATTGGTATCATACTATTTTTTATATCCTGCATATAAATGCAGTCATTCTATATCTGTTCTTTTCCCTCTGGCTATTTTCACTCAGCACAATCCTTATAAATGTCCATCCATTTATAAGCAAGTTTCATAATTTTGCTTTTCCTAACAGATGCATATAATTCCATTGTGTAGATGCACCACAGTTTCTTTATCCAGTCATCTGTTCTACTGAAGACAAGTGCTACAAGTGCAAGTGCAATATATTGCAACACTTTTTGATGAGAATCTCAAAAAATGAAACTAACGTTTAAACATACTAAGTTATTTGTATTGCAGCTCTTCTTATCAATCCTTTTATAGTCCAAGTAGCAGCACAAAAGTTTGATTTATTGTTTGAGGAAGTCAGTATTGTCCATTAAAGGATAGTTCCATGCATTTCGGTATAAAATGAAAAAAATATTCCTAATCTCTGAAGGATCTGAAAAAAACCCTCCAATTTCTATCTTACTTTATCTCAGAGTTGCTTTTTGTAGAAAATGATTAATTATTGCAAAAACATAGTTCTGAATAATGAGAGTATTTACCCTTCTTTGAAAGTAATGTATCTTATAAAAAGTATTTTAATTTTATTGATTCATTTTAATTTTGCAGCCACACCTAGCAGTGCTCAGGGACCACTCCTGCTCTGCACTCAGGGATCTCTCTTATCCGTGCTAGGGATTGAACCTGGTTTGGCTGTGTGCAAAGCAAACTATACTCTGTACTATCTCTCTGGATCCTATTTTTTAAATCATATGATTTGAATTTTTGAAAGAGGATCTATATTTGTAACAAAAATTACCAACTAGAGATATTTTATTGCTGAGGTTTTAAATCAGGAGTCAATGAGAGTTTCCTCACTTTGTTGTATTTTACTAAGAAATTTCTAAATATTTAAAATATGAAATTTTGAAGAGTTTCATTTGTACACCACCCCATTTCAAACAAGTAAAACTTTTTACTTGTAAGCTGATTTCAAAAATAGAAAATTTATTTCATCACAATAATGGAATGGCATGCATATGATGTACAGTACTTTGAAACACAATTATTTTCTAGTATGCCTTTAGTAAACTGAGGTGTCTGAAACTCATTTCCGCAAAAGTCAAATTTTGCTCTTCCAGTTTTACATTAGTTGGGTGCACTCTTGTTATCAATAAAAAATTGAAAATTGATGAAATGAAATTCTCTTTAGAATAGATAGTTTGAGAGTCTGTCATATGGGCTGTATTCAGAAGATTGCAATGAAATTAGATCTGGATGTTTCTCTCCTTTTTTTGTCGCACATGCAGCACGATGTAGGGATAGGGACTTATATAACTCTCAGAAAGTTGGTTATCTGAGAACTGTAGATGACTAGAATGAACACAACCCTAAGATGGCTGGGTCTCCACCATGGTATGGAATTAAAAAACATACCCATGGATGTTTATGACAGTGCAGTGAAAGAGGGAGCAATGCTTTTAATTTTACCCAATTTTAATAAAATGCTGTTTATTATTCTGTAATATTTATGCTTCTAGCATATTTTTTAAGCTACAAAGTTATTTTGTTTTTAAGTCAAAATAACTGGCAGCTCTAGATGTTTTATATACAAATATTTGCTCATCCAGTACTAGTTTTTCAAAAACTCTATTTCAGGGACAGGAAAATTTTAAGAGAACATGGCTATAAAACATGAAGTTATGTTTTAAACTCCTCATTATCAGATGTTTCATAGCACATGGTAACCTGTTACTGATCTAAGGTTATCTTAATTTAATTTTATTCATTAATAAGGGAAACATTTACTTTTCTTGTTTCAGCTCCCAGGAAACCTGCATTCTGATCAATTTACCAGTTCTCCAAGGGACAGACACCGATATGGAAAAGAGTGATGGTTTTACAGTATGGCTTATGATTATATAGGATTTACATTATGAAATCAACCTTCCTACAAATACAAGTTTTCTAGTTAAAAGTAAATATTTTTGGGTTTCATATGCCTAATCTCTATCTTTTGTTATAAATTTATGCAGAGACTAGCAATGTTGCTACCATATACCACTTAGCAAACAATGTAACATAATCTGTTTTAAGCGCCTTAATAAAACACTTTAATTCATATATTACACTCATTTTCCCACAGGAAAAAATCTGAGAAACATATTATTGTAGGTGTCCAAGTTCAATGATGCTGAGATTTCTTTCTTTCTTTCTTTCTTTTTTTTTTTTTGCTTTTTTGGGTCGAACCCGGCGATGCTCAGGGGTAACTCCTGGCTCTGCACTCAGGAATTACTCCTGGCGGTGCTCGAGGGACCAGATGGGATGCCAGAGATCGAACCCGGGTTGGCACGGGCTGGCCGCATGCAAGGCAAACGTCCTACTTGCTGGACTATCTTTCTGACCCAATGCTGAGATTTCTGACTGCAATTCAGACCCATGAACCTCTTGATCCATTTTATACTGTACTGTAATACATACATGTATAAGGTTGGCATTCTGATTAAGGAATCCTCGAAATTCTAATACTGTGGAAAAAGTAGACTTTTAGACAGTGAATATGATCCAGTGTGGCCTGAATGACAGTGTCTTGTCACAATGATGGATATATTGTGATAAAGAAGAGAAATCTCAAAAACAAAACATGTCCATATACTCTCCGAGTCACCAATTTTTTGAAATGGAAAAAAAAATTTCCCACAAATTAAATTCAACCTTTGAGAAAGTAACCAGAACACTTGAAATTCCTGGGAGCTTATATAAAAATTAAATAAGTTACAAAAAATATGTTCATATTTTCCCCCACCATCCCCTATCTGTCCCATCTGGATTCTTTTTATATTTTAAATTTTTAAAATATTTTATGATACCACCATGAGATATACAGTTACAAAAGTATTTATATTTGGGCTTCAGTCATAAGTTGGCAGCACCCATCCCTCCACCAGTGCCCATTTCCTTAAACCCATGTCCCATGATTTCCCCCTCCCCCAGCCTGCATCTATGGCAGGGAATTTTCATTTCTCACTCTCTCTCTCTCTCTTTCTCCCTCACTCTTTTTCTTCTTTTACACACTGTGGCTTGCAATACATACAGTTAGAGGTTATCATGTATATCCTTTTGCCTACTTTCAATGCTCAGTTCTACCCTGGTATTATCATTAACAATAATTATTAGTACACTGTTCCTTTCTCTGTATTGCCTAAACTCTGACCCTACACATATGCAGTAGGTTCTACCCACTGACAAGACCTCTTGATCCGTGTTTTGTTTAGCTATAATCTCCCACGGATGAAACAAGAAGACCTGCAATACCTGAATACGCCTATCACCATTGAGGAAATTGAAACAGTAATTAGAAGTCTGCCCAAACACAAAAGCCCAGGTCCAGGTGGATTCACTAGTGAATTCTTTCAAACCTTTAAGGAGTTCCTATTGCCAGTCCTTTTCAAGCTCTTCCAGGAAATAGAAAAAACAAAAACACTCCCAAATAGCTTCTATGAGGCACATATCATCCTCATACCCAAAGCAGGCAGAGACAACATGATGAAAGAAAACTACAGAACAATCTCCCTGATGAACACAGATGCTAAGATCTTCAACAAAATACTAGCAAACAGAATCCAAAGACTCACCAAAAAGAATATACACCATGACCAAGTAAGATTCATCCCGGGATTGCAAGGATGGTTCAACATCTGCAAATCAATAAACATAATACTTCATATCAATAAGAGAAAAAATAAAAACCATATGATCATATCAATAGACGCATAGAAAGCATTTGACAAGATCCAAGACCCGTTCATGATGAAAGCTCTCCATAAAATGGGAAATAAAGGAACCTTCCTCAATATAGTCAAAGCCATCTACCAAAAGGCCACAGAGAGGATCATTCTCAATGGAGAAAAACTAAAAGCCTTTCCCCTAAGATTGGAGACAAGACAAGGTTGCCCACTGTCACCACTTCTATTTAATATAATTCTAGAGGTACTTGCCATAGCAATCAGAGAAGAAAAAGGACATTAAGGGCATCCAGATAGGCTAGGAAGAAGTCAAGCTATCACTATTTGCAGATGACATAATATTATACCTAGAGATCCCTAAACTCTCCACAAAAAGCTCCTAGAAACAATAGATACCTATAGTAGGGTGGCCGGGTGCAAAATCAATACCATAAAGTCAGTGGCTTTCTTATATACAAATAATGAAAGAGAAGAAAAGGATATTAAGAAAACAATCCCATTCACAATTGTGCCACAGAAAATGAAATACCTAGAAATCAGCTTAACAAAGAGTGTAAAGAAACTGTACAAAAAAAACTACAAAACACTGCTTCAAGAAATAAAAGAAAACATGAGGAAATGGAAACACTTCCCTGCTCATGGATTGAGAGAATCAACGTTGTCAAAATGGTAATACTCCCTAAAGCTTTATACAGATTCAATGTGGTCCCTATAAGGATACCCATGACATTCTTCAAAGGAATTGACCAAACACTCCTGAAATTTGTCTGGAACAAAAAAACCCCCCACGGATAGCTATAGTAATCCTTGGGAAAAAGAAGATGGGAGGCATCACCTTTCCCAACTTCAAACTGTAATACAAAGCGGTAGTAATTAAAACAGCATGATATTGGAATAAGAACAGACCTGTGGGTCTATGGACTAGAGCTGAATATCCTGACACCCATCCTCAAATACATGGTCATCTCATCTTTGATAAAAGAGCAAAAAGTACAAACTGGAGCAAGGAAAGTCTCTTCAACAAGTGTTGCTAGGAAAACTGGGAAGCTACATGTAAAATAATGACTTTGGATCTCTATCACCATCTGGATTCTTAAGCTAATATTGTGTGTTCTAAGTATGAGTTGTAACACACAGAAATACTGAATTAGATTCAGTTGGTCAATCAGATACACTAGTTTGCTATACATGCTGCTATGTATCACTTGTCTTCCTGTTGAGCATCAATTTACTTGAGCGGGCACCAGTAGTGTCTCCATTCATAGGGAATGAGGACCATTATTTTTACTGGTTTTGGCATACTGAATACACCATGGGTAGCTTTCCAGGCTCTGCCTGGCTCTGGGTTCATCCCAGGGAAACCAATCTTTTCTATGTTTGACCATCAACAAACCAGGGCCCACAGGGAAGAGCCCTGGGTGTAGACAAGCCTGTCTCCTGTCTGTCACCTGTCAAAACAGATGGTCACTGCAGCCACACCTGCAACACCTCAAGGGGCAGGAATATTATGTTGCTATAACATAAACATATTTACTAAGGTAAACATTCAGCTTCTTTGACAAAATATTAAGATGAATCACTATTTTATTTGAAATATTACAGAATTTTGATTTGGTTTTAAGTAACTAAGATGATAGATTGCCTACTTGATTGTGCATAAGTCTAAACATTGTATTAAATATAGTATTAAGTAAAGCTTATTTGAAAGTAGTTGCAATATTTTAAAGTTGAGTGCTCCTCATTATATCAAATTGCGACACAGCTTCATCTTGGCAATATCTTTAATGTGACCACACTTATTGTAGTTTTTCTAAATAGTGCTATCAGACACCAGTACTTAATAAATAATATACTAATGACAAACACATTTATTTTATCTTGTGCATGTATATTTTTAAAAGATTGGGTGGATGTATTGGGGCTGGAACAATGTTGAACCAAAACTCAAAAATGAACATCTTGTAATTGTATATCTCATGGTGGTACAATAAATTATTTTAAAAAATATCATCTTTTTTTATATTCATTATGATGTTTCCAATATTGTTTCCACAGATAATGTAAAGGTAGGTTATACAGTGTGCAGAGGTGATTGCAGTACAGTTAACCACAGTCTTAACTGCTTTGCCACAGTGTTAGCAGTATGTATGTGTGCCCTGGAGGTGACGTTTGGAACCTTCTGCAGGAGATCCTACATAGAATATGCTTTAAGGTCCTTCCAGCTTCATTAAGGTGACATTAGAATCTACTTGATCTGTACAGCCCTGGAGTTAATACCTGTCAGCAAATTTTAAATGAGGTACAGTTACACATTTGAAGGAAAAGAGATGTCAGTTCCAAGCATGCCTAGGGTTCTCATGGGTGTTTTTAAAATTTTTCTTTAATCATAGAAAAATATGTCAGAGAGAATACAGAATATAAAATTAAAAAAACTGTTTATTATAGGGCACGCGACATCCAAGGGAGAGCATGGTCTACTCCAGGGGCAGCAGAGGCATAACATCAAAGAAAACCAAGTAGGAAAATTTTCAAAATGGTAGTCCAGGTTGATTTTGAAACTGATTAAACAGGGACTTTGCCATGAAGCTTCATGCTACAGAGACTCCCTATACAGAGAAGAGTATTATTGAGCAATGTCAAGCAAAGAAACTTGAATTCTGGTGGTCTCTAAATCTTCCCTTTTAGGCTAGTTGGTCCTTGCTGTTAATCACCTCCAGATATGTTTCTACCCTCATTTTGGGAAAGGATGGATTGTTTTCATTTTATATTTTGTTTATCAAAGCATTTCTTGTTTTTTGGGCTTCATGAAATTTACTTCCAAGGGATCACCCTGCCTGATGGCCTATTTCAATTAGACATATGTTGTGTCTCAGTTTTACATAGATTATGTGGAGTAAAAGCAGGAGAATCAAAATGCATCTATGTTGCATGATAATGCTTTTATAGAAATTAAATCTTTATTTCTTATAATTCTCCACATGATATGTTTTGCAGCTGTTTACTATATCTATTGAACTAGTAAAATTTATTTACATTGTCTTTAATTTGATAACAGTAATTAATTGCTAAGTGGTTTATTAGGACCGAGGACACAGATATGAGAAATTTCCTGGTACAATGAAGCTTGCATTCAACACAAAGTTTCAATGTGTTGAGAGTGAAGTTTCTTGCCTTGGTTTTTGACCATTGGGGTCAAATATTGGCTGTTTTAACATTAAGTATGTCATTAAATGCAGACTTTCACATGCTTTTATTTTGGGCTTGAATTAGGGGCCTATCCCCAGAGAGCTTAGGAGGTCTAGCAGCTCTTTCCAACTGGGGTGAGTGGACCACACTGCCCCAATTGTGCTCATGGTCCTCTTGGGTTGCATCCTGCAATAACTAGGGGATCATGTGAGCTGGGGATCCAATCAGGATTGCTGGCATGCAGGCATTCACCTTAACTCCTGTTCTATATCTGCTGCCCCAGGTGTACTTGTTATTAAACTGATAATATTCTCTTTAAAATTTGTTAAAAGTTTGCTAAAAGTCAGTAATTGGACTGGGATTTTGTTCAGATTTTTAATTTTGTATGTGTTGATATATAGTTTTATTTTTATTGTGTTCATAAATTGAATAGCAGGGATTGGTTTTCCTTCTTAAAAAATTTTATTTTACTTTTTTCATTTACAGATTAAGGTTATACAAATATAGTTGTCCAGGGATGTGATTAAGCAATACAGTGCTTCCCATGGAGCCACGGGAGGATGGGAAATGGCTCGGCCCTTGGGAGAGACTGTGCCAGTCGGACTTGGAGGCGAGGATCAGGGCCCTTCCCCAATTCCTTCCATCTCCAAGCCCTACTGGGCTGGGCTACAAGCAGGCAGCCACCGCAACACGCGAAAAGGACAAAAGACAGACCATAGCTGCGCAGGCATGCCATTGCTCTGCGGTCATGTGATAGATAGATAATAATCAAGTTTAGGACCAGATTCTTCACAGGATCTTGCACATATATACAGTATAATGATCATTTTAGGTGTAACAAACTGGGGTGGCAAATGGGGAATGGGGAATGGTAATGTCAGACTAGAACTCACCATTGAATGAACACATAGAGACTTACATGAAAATAGTAAATATCTATAGGGCCAGCCACAATGTGTAAGAGAAGAGAGAGAGAAATATAGAGACAGAGATGGAGAGAGAGAGAGAGAAAGAAAAGAGGCCGCTTATAGAGGTAGCCTGGGGGTGGATGGGAGGGAGTGTTATGGAAATGGACCACTATATAGGGATGGGTGCTGGAACACTGTATGTTGGAGACCCAATTATGAATATGTTTGTAATTGTATATCTCATCACTTGATCACTTGATCACTTGAATCCCATTATTCATCGATTTGCTCGAGCAGGTGTCAGTAACATTCCCATTGGAACCTATCACGTGCCAATGTAGCCCAATGGCATCTGGTTGATTCAGGAATATGAAGAGTCTCAAACCGTTCCTTCAGAGCCTTGACAAGGAAATCTGACCGTCTTGTAGGTGGGCGGCAACGTGATTTTTTGACATCCCATGGGATCCAGTCTGTAATGGCTCTAGTCCAACGGTCGCTCCAAATCGCATTACATGTCCAGCCCATCTGGTTTTCGATGGCTTGGCAAACGAGGCAGCATCCCTGATTCTGGAATAGTGATGGAGGCCAGAACTCAGGATTCCTTCTCTCTACTTGAGTGAGGCATGATACTCCAAGCATAACTCTTTCGATTCTTCTCTGGGTGACCCGAATAGCATTCTCATCCTGCTTTCGTAGGGGCCCAGGTCTCTGAGGCGTATGATAATGCAAGGAGAATGGTGGAGTCAAAGAGATGTGCCTGGAGTCGGAGGTTCTTTGTCCTTTTAGCTATTTCTTCGATGCCTTTGAAGGCATTCCATGCGGCTCTCTTCCTCCTGTGCAGCTCAGGTTTTAGGTCGTTCATCATGTTGACTTCTCGACCTAGGTACACATAACTGCTGCATTCAGAGATGTCTGTTCCATTGAGTGTGAATGGGGCCTCAGGAACTAGTTCATTTTTCATAAACATAGTTTTCTTTAGATTCAGCTCTAGACCTATCTTTCCACATTCTCGGTCGAAGTCAGCCAGCATTTGTGCTGCTTTGCTAATGTTTGGTGTTATTAGAACGATGTCATCAGCGAAGGGGAGGTGGTGTAGTTGGCCGACCATCTATCTTCACTCCTATTCCTTCCCATTCTAATTGTCGCATGATGTTCTCGAGGGTGCCACTGAAGAGTTTTGGTGAAATGGTATCACCCTGCCAAACCCCTCTTTTGACATCAATGATCACTTCCTTGTAGAATGGTGAAATTCTGGTGGTGAATCCGGAATACAGCTCAAGAAAGATCTTGATGTATTGGGTTTGAACACCTTGTTTGGCTAGGGCTTTGATGACCACTTTAGTCTCCACAGAATCAAAGGCTTTCTTGAAATCAATGAACATGAGACAGAGCAGCATCTTGTACTCCCTACAAACCTCAATGTGCTTGATTACCCTGTGTATATTGTCAATTGTGCTGAATCATTTCCGGAAGCCAGCTTGCTCGCATGGTTGTCCTTCATCTAGTGTTCTGCCAATCCTGTTAAGGATGACTCGAGGTGAACAGCTTGTAGATGACAGACAACAGGCAGATGGGGCAATAGTTGCCGATGTCGTGAATGTCTCCCTTCTTGAACAGTAGAACTGTCCTGCTGATTTTCCATTGGGAGGGCACCTTGCATTCAGACAGGTAGCGTGTGAAGCGCCGAGCTAGTGTATTGATGAGTACCGATGGTGGATTCTTCAAGTGTTCGGGTCTGACTTTGTCTGGGCCTGGTGCTCTTCCCTTCTTTACCTACAAAATGGCATGTCGGATTTCAGAAGGGAGAACGTTGGGAATGACATATCCATCCTGTGGAATTTGGTATGTGGGCAGGTGAACGTGGTTATCAAAGAGAACTGAGTAGAAGTCATGGATAATCTTCTCCATTGCCTTTCTGGAAGATGTGATAGATCCATCAGGGCGTCGGAGGGCAGTCATCTTGGTCTTATAGTTAGCGAAGGGTGGTGTGAATGCATTTCCCGGCTTCTGCTGCATCTTCTAGTATTTCTGCTCTTCTGTCTTTGAGGTCTTCCTTTATCGCTTCTCTGCACAGCTTTGCAAGCGTGGACATTAGCATTTCGTCTCCTGAGGCTCGCGCTTGCCTTGTTCAGCGAATGAGCCCGAGAGTTTCTGAAGACCTCGTGGTGGTATAATAATAAACATTTTTTAAAAAGCAGTGCAGTGCTTGTCTTGCATGTTGGGTTCAATCTTTAAACACACATGTGAGAGCGAGCAACAGAAACAGGGAGAGAGAAGAGATAGGAGATAGTGATATATAAATGGCAAAAAAGATATATAAGCGTATATATGTATATACAAACGCATATATGCTATATACATGTGTTTATACATATATACACACTCACTAGTTGCATAATCATATGATTGATTATAAATCATAGTTGATAATCATATGATTATGCTACTAGTGAGTTTGAAGATATGTGTACACACATGGAATAATACTATCAACAAATTATTAGATTTATTTACATCCCATAAATATATCCACCTCTCAGAATTTTCTCCAACAAGTTATTATGTTATCTATAGAAACAGCATTTAACATGTGTTTTTCTCTGTTAGCAAACTGCCAATGTTGTGAACATTATGAATTTATTTATTTTGTATAATTGAATGGCTATACAATTTTTTTCTCATCTCCTTTTATCCTTCACTCAAGTACTGGAAACCATCACTGCTATGCTCTTTACTTTTACAGCCTATTTTTCTGAGTATAAATATGATCATACATTGCTGGCCTGTCTGTGTCTGGCCTATTATACATATCAAAATGTCCTTTATATCTCTTCAGTTAAGGCATCTGTGCTAAAGGAGTAGTGTTTCCTTTTTTTTAAAAGAATGAATGTCAATATCTTGTATGTATATACCACAGTTTCATCATACATTTATTCCTCAATGGGCATTTAGAAAGGTTGACTAGTCTTTGCTCTCTGAGAAATTATACTTCATCATAATGTATTATGGTCGTAAGACATTTTAAAATTCTATTCACTAAGTTTTCATTTTTAATTTTGTAAATATATTTTTGTTGTGTATGGAATATAGTCTTCCAGTCTTCAGTTCTTATACCTTAACAATGCAAGTCAGATTAAATAAAGAGGGATACACAGTTTATTCTCTTCATGTCCACGATCTAGTCTAGAATAAAATTAAATAAATAGGATAAGGTTTGCATAAAATTAGTTTTATTTCTTTTTTATTTTTGGGTGGCACTCAGCAATGCTCAGGGGTTACTTGTGGTTTTGCACTCAGGAATTACTCCTGGCGGTGCTTGGGAGACCAAATGAGATGCCAGGGATCGGACCCAGGTCAGCTGCGTGTAAGGCAAATGCCCTACCCACTGGACTATTGCTTTGGTCCCAAGTTTATTTCTTGAATAATACTGCTTATGACTGACCAAACAAGACATTTGTATTGGAGTTCTTCTCATGAAAAATATTTAGACAGCACATTATAAAAAGCAATACTGTTAAGAAAAGAGTAATAAATGTAATATGCTTATAATCTATTTATGTTTTCTATATGTGACCATGGGCACAGATGCCCGGGCTTAGCCGGGTTCCCAGCAGCATGCACAGTCCATTAGGGCACCCTCCCCACTCCCCAGCCTGTGTTCAGGGCCAACACCATTCCAAGGAAGAAACAAAACCAGAGACTCCTGAAGGTTATATTCAATTATCCTTCTGTTACTTGTTACTTTCGCTGCTCACTGCAGGGACCTCTCTCTAGGGACCTCTGCTCTCTCCCTGCAGGTTCTGCTGGCTGCTCTTGTCTGTCACCGGAACCTCTCTCTTTCGGACGTCAATGTGCAGGGCTTTAACTTTCAGGGCCCTACCCTGGACTTTTTGTCAGGGCCTCCTTCTTAGGTCCTTTCTGTTCAGGGCTTTCTCTTCAGGGTCTCTTTTCTCTTTGTTTCTCTCTTTAATCCCTAACTCTATTTCCATGTCTCACTGTTTTGGCCTCTTGCATCTTTCTGTTACTCTGTGTCCCTAATCTATTTCTTTGTTTCTCTCAGGTTTGTTCCTGTTGCCTGTTGCCCTGTAGCCCTGTAGTCTTGCTGCTAACCCTTGGGCTCAGGCATCAAGGCCTTATGGCTCTGGTCATTAGTTGCAGTTTCTCCCTGCTAATGCTGGCCATCCAGTCCAGGCATCAGGGGCCTCACGGCCCAGGTGCTGACCTTGTTCCAGACACCAGAGGTTGCTGCTCTCTCCATCTGGAAGCCCTCCCGGGGCCTTATGGTCTCAGACAAGGTACAGAATCCTGGTCTCAGCTGACTAATAGTTTCCCAACTGGCATTTCCCAGCAATTGTAATCTATTTACTCTCTTGAATGCCAGTTCTGTTTTCACTACTTCTAGCTATTAGTTATTTTCCATCGCTTTACTTTTTAGAGAACATATGCTTTTATATTTATGGTAGATTCGTATATATTATCTTTTTTAATCAAATGGTTTTCCTATTCCTAGTTATATTCAACATTATTAATATGAATATTTTATTTACTTTTATGAATCTATTTTAATGTATAGTATTGTTCTGATATTCTATAGATTTTTTTTTTTTTTGGGGAGGGGATCACATCTGGCAATGCTCAGGGGTTACTCCTAGCTCTGCACTCAGGAATTACTCCTGGAGGTGCTCAGGGGACCATATGGGATGCCGGGATCGAACCTGGGTCGGCCGTGTGCAAGGCAAATGCTCTACCCGCTGGACTATAGCTCCGACCCCTATAGATCTTACCTTTTTTCTATCCCTTGTTTTTATAGATTAGACTTTTTTTTTTTAATTTTAGCTCTATCTCTGTTCTCTTATTGCCTATAGTAGTTTAGTAAATCTGTCTCATAAAAATTTCACAGAGCGGGCCGGAGCGATAGCCCAGCGGGTAGGGCGTCTGCCTTGCGCGCAGCCGGCTTATGCCGGCCCAGGTTCGATCCCCGGCATCCCATATGGTCCCCCGAGCACCGCCAGGAGTAAATCCTGAGTGCAGACCCAGTAGTGACCCCTGAGCATTGCCGGGTGTGACCCAAAAAAGGCAAAAAAAAAAAAAATTTCACAGAGCAATTGAATAAACACCCTCCAAATTTATTTTTTCACAATTTGGGAGACTGGAAAGTTTAAACTAAGATGGGTAGAGCAGGTTTCTCTTGGAGTCTCCGGCTTGCTTGGGTGAGGTTACTCTCTTGGTCTGGCTTTATTTTTTTTTTGTTGTTTTTTTTTTAACATTTTATTATATCACCGTGAGATATACACTTACAACGTTGTTCACGCTTGGGGTTTCGGTCACAAGTGTTCCAGCACCCCGCCCTCCACCAGTGCCCCTCAACCACCACCCGTGTCCTCAATTCCCTCCCCCTCCCACATCCTGCCTAAATGGCAGGTTCTTTATCTCCTCTCTCTCTCTCTCTCTCTCTCTCTCCTCCTTCTCCCCCACATTGTGGGTTGCACTACGTACACTTAGAAGCCATCACTTGCATTTTTTTTGTCTGTATTTAATGTTCAGTTCTATGTTGGTATCAGACCTTTAGACATTTATTCACACATGTTCCCTTCTCTATCTTACCTAACCTCTGACTCCCACGCGCTTGTGGCAATTTCCACTTTTGGTAAGATCATCTGGTATATTTATGTCATGCAAATAAATGCAGTCATTCTATGTCTCTCTCTTTCCTTCTGACTAATTTAACTCAACATGATTCTCTCCCATCCATTTATAGGAAAATTTCATAACTTCATTTTTTTCTGACAGCTGCATAATATTCCATTGTGTAGATGTACCACAGTTTCTTTATCCAGTCATCAGTTCTCGGGCATACTGGTTGTTTCCAGGTTCTGGCTATTGTGAATAGTGCTGCTATGAAAATAAAAGTGCGGATTGTGTTTCTGCAGTCTGGCTTTATTTTTTCATTCATTTTTGTCTTTTTCCTGCAGGTCATTTTTGGATTCAGACCCAGAAATTACTCCCATATGGGGGGCCATATGGGAGCCAGGGGATCAAACGTAGGCCGGCCCTATGCAAGGTACCACCCTACTCTCTGTGCTGTCGCTTCAAGCCCTATTTTCTTGCTCTTTTCATGACTATCTGACGTTGAGGACTTGTTGCTTCTTTTGAGGGCACTTGTCGGTGAGCTGCTGGGGTCCCAAACAATACTAGGATATATTTTCTTTAGTTTATTTTTTGTCATATTTATCACTTAAAATTTTTAGCTCTATGATTATTTAGTTTGCATCAAATTGGTATTATTTGATGATTTAGTTTTCATCAAATTGTGTAAAAATTCAAACAAAATGTGTTGAAATCACACAAAATGTGTGATTTTTTAATACATTTTCAGTTAACCCATTAAGATATCTCCTATTTTATTAGGATACTTGTATTCCTTTTTACCTCTGATATTTTTCATTTGTTTATATATAGTTCCCACTCTTATTAGTTTCTTTTGTTTTAACATTATGTTCACTAATGTTTTCTTCACATATTCACTAATATTTATTTGCCATTCTCATCTTCCTTAGTTTTACTTACTAGTTTTGATCTTATACTTTACAATTTACATATTTCAGCTAATTTCTAGCAGTTTAGTTGATATCTCTTAAATTTCATATTTCTATTTAATAAGGAAACTCATTAGAAAACTTAGCATATTACCTATTAATTCTATGTGTCAACTGTGGATAAATGATTATTTCACATTTATTATATTTTTTCTTTAAATAACTTTTTTGTTTGAATATCAAGCATTGCTTTGTCCACTTTTGTTTTATTCATAAAATGTATTTGTTAAATGTCTTTAATATTTATTTTAGAATATTGTAGTTACTTGGGAAAGGTTTTGCTATTTACATTTTAGGCAGCATCAGAGCAGCATTTTAAGCTACACTTTTGCTCACTATTTGGTGTGAAACTATTTCTGTATGCGCTATTCAATCCCACAAATTGTGGAATTTTGTCTTCTGACTGATAGTAATCACTTCCCTTTGTTACCTGACAATGAAACTGTTTCACATGCATTTTGTCCCCACCATGATTTTATGTTAATTTCTCAGAAGAAAGTATTAGGTGAATTAAGAGTTATTATCTTACTTAGATAAAAAATTTCTAGAAGAAAATACTCAGTCAAATAATAAGAGTCATATATGTCATTGAAAATATGAAATGTCCTTTGCAATTTAATATTTTTTGTCTTACTACTTTAATTGATAGAGCATGAAGAACTTTTTAATTTGCAGAACCAGACTCGATAAATCCTAGTACAAACAACTTGGACATTTTGTGGTATTTTTGCATATATCCTAATCCTTCTTTCATTCAAGTTTATATGGTGATTGTTATTTTATGATTGTTATGCTTATTTCATGTACAGTATGATTTTACAGTAAATATATATTTTAATTATTATAAAAGCATAACCCTTCATAAATTTGAAGCCAAATTCTGATAATTTTTGTACCTACAAATTATTGTAAAGCCCTATATATCCATTATATAATATTCTGTGATATGTTATGATGAAACATAAACAAACAATGATCGTCTTACATTATTTCTGCCAATAACAGCATCTTCTAAGCATATTCCTATGTTGTTGGTACATATAACTATTCAGTTGGAAAAACACCTTATATTAGCTATATATTTTTACCAAGTTTGGATATAAGCATAGACATAATAATAAATTGGTCAGTACATTCAGTGATTCAGTACATTCAATGACAATTTGTATATTTTTAAACTAAATATTTCTAATATTTTCACATTTTAAAGCAATTACTACTGTTGGGTTGGAGAATCATATAGGGTGCAAGGTATAAAAGCCAGTTTGTTACTTGTAAGACAAGCACACTTTCCCCTAGACCTTCGCTCCAGCCCTTCTTCAAAAGACAAATAATTTTTTGGAAAATCTTCATAATATAATTTCAAAAGTGACAGACTATAAAATTACTGACATTAGGCATTTAATGTTGACTATATTAAGACATGTCCACGGTCATAATGAATATTTTAAATCCATTCATTATTTTATAAACAGAATTCATCTTGTGTCAATATTTTTTGAGGTAAGAGAAAAGGATTAAGAACACGTGACTTCCAAAATTTAAATTAAAGATAATTATTCGTAAAGAGTAAAAGTGAGTTTTTTAATCTACTTTCAAAAAAATGTTTGAAGCACTGGCATGAATTGTTTTTTTTTAATGTTTCATATATAGATTTAGTTTAATGTATTTGACTTTTTTTGTATTCTTATAAAAGTTGTGGAGTGGAAAGTATTAAAGCCAAGATCTTTGAACCACTTCTATTTGAGTAGAATAAAAAATTTCAAGCATTCCTTAGAGACACCTGTCTTATTAACTTCAATATGGATTTTGTCAGCATGAAGACTATATTGCTAGGCATTAAAATTAATTTCAGTATTAAGCTCTAGTGAAATTAGATTTCACATGGGTTTAGTTTAGCAAACTATTTTTATCAGGGCTATAGGGTCATTTACAAGAAGTATATGGAATTTAAGTGGTTGTAACTAAGGTAGAATGTGAATAATTTTAACTAAATCTGATTTGGCTTTATTCAATATAACAACCACTATATATTAACAGATAGTATTTATTCAACAGAGAAGCTCTTAAGAGAAAGAGACCCTATTTTTTTCTGTCATCTCTTTGACTCCTTATATTCCAACACTGTAAATATATCTAAGGTTTATAAATGTTTAAATGATGGACTAGTCATTTACTAAAAATTTATAATATGTTAAAATAGATTCATTCAAACATGGTTAGGAATATATGTTATAAAACTGAAGATTAAATTTAACTAGAAATATAATAAATTTGCTAGTGATTCCAGATAAAAGAAAGCTCAAGCTATTATCATAATCTTAAAGTAGTAAAATAAGTAAAATTTAATGAGTTCTGAGCTCTTACTATCATTTAAAGTACATTTATTATTGAATCATATTTATTTAATTACTTCTTTAATTTGCTTTCAAATTTGCTAAATATGTGAACAATCCTCTCTCAAAACCGATGGGCTATTTGCAGGCATACTGACAACATGTGAATCAGGGGACGAAGTGATAGTACAGCGGGGAGGGCGTTTGCCTTGCATGTGGTCGACTTGTGTTTGATCCTGGCATCCCATATGGTCCCCAGAGCACAACCAGGAGTAATTCCTGAGTGCATAGCCAGGGATAACTCCTCTGCACCCCCGGTGTGACAAAGCAAAAAAAAAGTGACTCTGCCATTTTAGTGTACAGAAGGATGTTTTTTGTTTAAAAATTCAGAAAGAACACAGTCAATTCTTTCATATTCCACCTATTAACTCTGGGCCCCTCAAGTGAAAGATTTGATCAGAGTGGCTTGTCATGTGCCTTTTCGAGATGACTCCTTCACTCACTTGTCTGTGAAACCTGGGATTCAACTGGGGCATCACACACACTGTGTTTGTGTGCTTACTCCACGGTGTCACTCTCAAGGTAGTTTAACCTTTAGCACCTCTGTGGTGTGGCATTTCCCAATCCAGGCTTACAACTCACAAGGCATCTCCACATTCTGTTGTTTCAATCAGTCGCAAGCTTTCAGCTCATTTAAATTAAACAGAATGGGTATTTATATTTTCCCTCCTGGTGGGAAAATATGAAATAATTTGAAGCATGTTCAGAAATCATTACATGGTTGATACAATTTTTATTTGTCACAGCATTTAAGCATCTATTCAGCATCACCCAAGTATAGTATTCTTTTATTTTTAACTGTGTATGAAAATAGCAAGTTATAGAGCAATTGAAAGATTTAGGTAGAAAAAGAAGTTCTATTTATACATGAAATGGCTTCATAATAAGGGAGTCATGAGACAATAAAACTATTTCATGGATGTCATAGGTAAAATTACTGAATGATCCTGTGCATATAGAAATTATTCTTTTGGGATTTTATTGAAAATTACAGGACATGTTTAGTTTCATAAAGGAATATTAGATGATATGTGCATACTTTACCAACTGCAATATAATAACCTGAGAACTACGAAACTGCAAAATTTCTGCTATATCAGCCAATTCATGTTTGTATATACAACTTTGTCAACAGCCAATAAAGCAAAAAAGCTTATCCATCTTGCTAAAGGGTTGTAAGGTCTATTTATTGAAAGTGGAGTTTGGAGATTGTTTTTTTTTATTTTGATATGATTCATGTATCACTTTCATTTAGTGACATCAAATGTTAAGCCTCAGTGAAACTACCTCATAGAAGGAAAAAATATGATGGTGACTCAGTGATGAACAATTACTCAATGGAAGGGGATATTAGTGGTGAGATTAGCTGTACAGATGTCAAATTTTAAAATCTGGTAATTTGTCTCATTTAGGCAAACTCTGCATAGTAAAAATCAGCTGACACTTGGTTTTGCTGCTTCAGTTTACATCTCAGTTAAAATTGTTAGTGTGAGTATATTTTACAACTGGTAAATGACTGAAGACTACTAAACTATACCTATTAATAATAATTCCTCAAAATCTAGCATTTTACTGCAATTCAAGGTAGCAATGTAACTGAAATCACTGATATATACCTTATCACAGTTCCTCTTATAAAACCAGTCGTCTGCTTGTACTGAATTTTCCTTTGCAATGCCGTTTGAGCCAGTTCGTCCCTTTTCATTTTATACTTACCATCATTAATACATCAAGATCACGATCTTCCCGTTAATCATCTATTTGCTAGAGCGGGCACCAGTAATATCTCCATATGTCCTGTCTCATGCCAGTAGAGCCAGGGGCATCGGCTTGCTACAGGAACATAAAGAACCTCAAACCATTATATTAGGTCTTGGGAATGACCCAATATAATTTTTACTGGAATTTGGCATATCAAATACAACAAGAGAAGCTTGCCAGGCTTGCCGAGCGGGAGGTAAATTCTATTAAACACCTCCAAATAAAGCATTTATTGATGAGCTGCGCGGCCCCCTTTGCTGCCACGCGAGCCGGGCTGTGATGGGCTGGTCTGCTGGGTGGAGTTCTGATGACAGGGAAGTCCAAATGTGGAAAATGGCGGCGCCCATGGAGTGAGGCGGGGCGGGGGGGCTTCTGGCTTGTTGTGAGGCTCTGCTGAGGTGGTGGGCCAGGGCTAGAACCCGCCATGCCTCCCGACTGCCTCATGAACGGCTGTGCACAGGGAGAGCAAGGAACAGTTCTGCCCCATGTTTGAGAGTCTCTGGACCAGCATACCTGGGCCGGTATGAGGAAAAAGCTGCTGCAGGGTGGGTGTCGATGATCTGGGCTGTGATGGGCTGGTCTGCTGGGTGGAGTTCCATGAATACATAAAAAGGTTAAAACTAATTTTTCAAGGTTAAATTTGCCCCTTTAACTGAACAAATTTTAGATAGAATAGCTTCCTCATTAAAATTTTAGCTATGGACAAGAGCAATAGCAAAGTGTGTAGGGCATTTGCCTTGCAAGTTGCAGACCCGGGTTCAATCCCTGGCATCCCATATGGTCCCCCAAACACCACCAGGAGTAATTCCTGAATGCATAGCCAGGAGTAACTCCTGAGCATAGCTGGGTGTGGCACAATTTTTTTTTTAGTTTTCCTTATATATTGAACAATATTATGAGTATGGTGAATAATGGCATTTAAATGTTTAACTCCATGCAGTTCATGTCTTATCACCAAAAGTATGAGACAGGAGCTTTTTAGCAAAATGTGTTTCTTCTAACCACTATTTCCTCAATAGTTCATCATAAAATTTCACACTATCCCCATTGTAAAAAAAAATAAACTTTCTGAAATGCTGCTATTTTATTTTATCCTAGTTTTTAGCTTCCTGCATTCTATGATAGTCCAGTATCTAATATATTTTTATACTTTAGCTGTATCTAACTTTTGCCAATAGTTTTCTTTTCTATTTCATCAAATCCCCTCCACTCAAATCAAATCATCTTATCAGAATGAAAATGTGTTTCAATTCATGATCTTACAATAGCAACTTCTTTCTTAATTGCAAGGGTCAAGACAATAAACTACTTATTTCAAATAGTATTACTGGGACATGATACAGAACATGATTTCTAGCACCACCTATGGTGCCCTGGGTACCACCAGAACTGATCTCTGGGCACCTTCAGGAGAAAGCCCTAACACTGTTGACTGTGGTCGGTCCAACTCACACCCCAGCTCAGAAATCTCCCCACAAATATGCGTTGGGTTTGGGAGGTGTCAGAGGAGCATATGAGAGTGTCTGAGTGCTAATGAATTTATTTACCTCTGCCAGTAATGCAAAAAATAAAATAGATGATGTCACTCTAGTCAAAGCAGTATCTCATAAGAGTTATACTAACTGAATTATAGCTATTTTCCACCACTGGGTTTTTAGTAATTATGAATGATAGCCAAAATACATTTTTCTGAGTTATTGATAGCTATCACTTGCTATAACAATGTCATCTTCTCAAGAACCAAAGCAATTTTAATGTTTTGTGTTTAATAGCAGTTCAGCAAACATTTAATTTACTTCTGTCTAATTTCTAAACCTTATAGGATAAATTATTTGTAGGTAGACATATTTTTATGTCTGTCCATTTAATTAAAGGATAAACAATATTTTCTTCTGCTCTAAGTCTGAGTTTTTCATTATAAATGTTTATAGAAAACATGAAAGCAAAATAAACATAAATGTCCAGAGAGCCTTTCAAGGATGCAAGTATTACAAGAACTAAATAAATTAATGTTATATAGCAAACATAATGATCGTATTAAAAATATTGCAACTTATAAAGATAAAATAATTCTTGCTTTATAAATTGGAAACAATTAGCTAGTGACAAACCATAGACCATTCAGATTTATTTATATTAATCTTTACCAAAAAAGATTTTCAAAATCTCTGAATCTTTATTTCTATAAGATATATTTCATTACTTTTGAATAGAGCCTTCTACTGGCTAATTATATGTTTTCTACAAATTCTAATAATTATGCAGTTCTATTTCCTTAAACTATTTTCTTTCTTAAAAATTCTAGGCTGATACTCTTTCCCTAGTATTATATGCAAAAAAATAGAGCCTATTATACAGAATAGATATGCCAGGTTGTATTTTTTGAAATGCCGGTGATTGTAAGACCCTTTGGAATTTACAGAGCCTTACTAGTCATTAAAATGAAATAAGAATCTGTATGAGCAGGCGAAAGGGTCTGAGAAGTGTAGTGAGGAGGAAATGTAGCTCACTTCTTCAGGGAATTACACTGAAAGTTCCCAAAATAAACCAGAATGGGAATAGTGAAGCTGGCCAATTTTAAAAAATCAGTCACTTCCCTAGACTATTTTTTAAAATCAGATTTAAAAAAAGGACAGGGATACTGTCCTCAGGTGACTAAATCAATTTTAAAATTCTGAAAGTTGTATGATGAAGCTGTAGTTAAAGGAAGGCCTTTAAGATTTCGTTTTTCCTTTTTGAGAATCACCTAGTAAATACTTAAATAATTTATTCCTGTCTAATTCTTAATGTTATAGGGTAAATCATTTGTAAGTAGGCACATTTTTATGTCTGTCCATTCCGACACATTGAATTTTTATATAAAAAAACATCAGGTAGCTAGAGATACTTATATATTAATCACAGCTTCTTGACTAACATGTATAAATGCACCTCAGAAGGATTCAGAAACACCATGATTATTCATATATAACAAGGGAATGATTTTCATACATGCTCATTTATGATCATTCATACATGACAAGGGAATGATTTTCTTCAGATCTTACTAAGGTCGTTGATTCCAGACATTTAGTTCCTTACCTCTAAAATATGTTAAAAACATATGTTACATTAATAAACATAATTCTCATTTCAAGGATATCCTGTGAATTGAGTTTTTTTAACTATAAAACTGTGAGATAGACATTTACAAAGCTGTTCATGATTGGATTTCAGTCATACAATGTTATAATACCCATCCCACCACCAGTGTACATTTCCAATGACCAATGTCCCCAGACTCCCTCCCCTCTCCCCAGCCGCCTTTATAGCAGGAACTCTTTTTTTTTTTTTGGGTCACACCCGGCGATGCTCAGGGGTTACTCCTGGCTCTTTGCTCAGGAATTACTCTTGGCGGTGCTCGGGGACCATGTATAGCAGGAACTCTTGATTTTCTCTCTCTCTCTCTCTCTCTCTCTCTCTCTCTCTCTCTCTCTCTCCCTCTCTCCCTCCTTCCCTCTCTGTCTGTCTGTCTGTCTGTCTCTCTCATACACACACACATTGTGGCTTGCCATACATACTTTTAGGGGTTATCATGTATATTCCTTTGCATACATTCAATGCTCAGTTCTAGTCTGGCATTACCATTTCCAGCAATTAGTAGAACCCTTTTATATATTTATATACCACAGATGAATGCAATCATTCTATACCTGTCCTCCTTCTGACTGATTTCACTAAGCATGATAATCTCCATGTCCATCTATTTGTAGGTAAATTCATGACTTCATGTAACTGATTTTTACATTTGCAGAGTAAATCATGTAAATGATTTTTACGTTGCAGAGCCTGGCAAGCTACCCGTGTCGTATTTGATATGCCAAATACCAGTAACAATTATAGACCTCATTCCCATGATTGATGGAATGGTTTGAGGCTCTTTATGTTCCGGAGCATGCAGATGCTCTTGGGCTATCTTGTATGTGACAGGACTTATTGAGATGTTACTGGTGCCCATTCGAGCATATCGATGATTTACTGGGAAGACAGTGATGTAAATGATTAAAAAGAAAGGTTTTGATAAAAAAATTTAAGATCCCCTAAACAAACAAACAAATAAATTGTTGGATGAATAAATAAATAAATGGATAAATGAATGAATGGGCAAATAAACAAATAGATGAATGAATGAATGATGATGGATGGATGGATGGATGGATGAATGAATGAATGAATGAATGCATGAATGATGAATGAATGAAAGAAAAAACTAAGGCCAAAGAGGGTTTATGGGGTTTTTGCTTCCAGGGATCAGATACAGCGCCATCCACATTCCAGGTATGTGCTCTACCTCTTGAGCCACCTCCCCAGCTTCTAAAATATTCATTTTTGGATTCAGTTAATGTTTATAACTCATAATATATATGACCTACACATTCTAAGTGTGCCTCTAAGGACTTATTTTAATTCTACTACCTCTCATAAAACTGCAATGAGATACACTATTGCCATACTATTTTACAAACAGATAAAGGACTTTGTCCACAGTTTTATCGTTTATAACTGTCAACGTCATGTCCAATGGGCAGTTTGCTTTAGGTAGTACACTTAATCACTGAACCTTTCTCATATTACTATTGTCTCTTTCATGCCTATTTTAATGAACATATAGGTAGAAGAAATGACATTTTGAGAATTCTCATAATAATTTCTATATTATGGAGAATTAAAATGTTTCTTGGTACTGCCTGGAGAGGTCCAATTATTTTTTTTTGCTTTTTTGGGTCACACTCGGCAATGCTCAGGGGTTACTCCTGGCTATGCACTCAGGAATTACACCTGGCGGTGCTCAGGGGACCATATGGGATGCCAGGGATCGAACCCAGGCCTGCATTGGCCGACCACGTGCAAAGCAAATGCCCTACCTGCTGGGCTATCGCTCCGACCCCACAATGTTTTTCTTTCATTTCTCTAGCAATAAGTATATTCTTAGAGACTGGAGCTATGTTACAGTGGGCAGGCATTGCCTTTCATGAGGCCAACGTGGGTTTGATGACCAGCATCCCATATAGTCCCCTGTGCACCACCAGGAGTGATTCCAGCACATAGAGCCAGGAATAACCCCTGGGCATACTGGAGTGTGACCGAAAAAGTAAACATAAGATAAACTAAACTAAAATAAAATAAAATAAATGAAAAGGTTATACCATTAAAAAGTTCATTCTAACTAATGTTTTCTATAGAATGCCAATACCAACTATATTATCTAAAAAAGAAGTGTCACAATTACATTTATCTTATAAATTCTTATGTCAGACTAAAATAAATAAACCAACTCATTTTTTTAAAATATTTTATTATACCACCATGAGAGATGCAAAGTTGTTCATAAGATGTTCATATTTGGGTTTGGTCATACAGTGTTCCGGCCCCCATCCCTCCATCAGTGCCCATTTCCCACCACCAATGTCCCCGATTCCCCCCTCCCTAGCTTGCCTCTATGGAAAGTTCTTTATCTCTTCTTTCTCCCTCTCTCTCTCTATTCCTTCTCTTACACACTGGATTGTGATACATATTTAGAGTTTATCATGTGTATCTTTTTGCCTGTATTCAATACTTAGTTCTAGGCTAGTATTATCACTTACAACAATTGTTAGCACAGTGTTCCCTTCTCTGTCCCACCCAACTTTTGACTCCCAGATGCTTGTGGTAGATTCCACTTTTGAAAAGACCTCGTGATCCATGTTTTGTCTGACCTTGGATATTGGTATCATATATATATATATATATATATGATATTGGTATCATATATATATAATGCAAATAAATGCAGTCATTCTATATCTGTCTTTATCCCTCTGGCTATTTTTTTTTCTTTTTTGGGTCACACCCGGTGCTGCTCAGGGGTTACTCCTGGCTCTGCAATCAGGAATTACTCCTAGCAGTGCTCGGGTACTATATGGGATGCTGGGGATTGAACCCGGTTCAACCACGTGCAAGGCAAATGCCCTACCCGCTCTGCTATTGCTCTGGCCCACCCCTCTGGCTAATTTTACTCAACATGATCCTCTCCATGTCCATCCATTTATAGGCAAATTTCATAACTTCATTTTTCCTAAAAGCTGCATAGTAGTCCATTGTGTAGATGTATCAAAGTTTCTTTATCCAGTCATCAATTCTCGGGCACTCTGGTTGTTTCCAGATTCTGGCTATTGTGAATAGTGCTGCTATGAACATAAACGTGGGGATGGTGTTTCTGCTGTGTGTTTTTGGCTTCGCAGGGTATATTCCCAGGAGTAGTATGGTTGGGTCAAATGGGAGTTTAATTTCTAGTTTTTGGAGGAATGTCCATATTGTTTTCCAAAAGGCTGTATTAGTTGACATTCCCAACAACAATGCATGAGAGTACCCTTTCCCCTGTATCCACACCAGCAATTATTGTTCTTGCTATTTTGAATATGTGCCAGTCTCTGTGGTGTAAGATGATATCTCATTGTTGTTTTGATTTGCATCTTTCTGATGATTAATGATGATGAGCATTTTTTCATATGCCTTTTGGTCATTCGAATTTCTTCCTTGTCGGAGTTTCTGTTCACGTCTCCCCACTTTTTGATGGGGTTGGCTTAAATCATCTCATTTTATGTTAGTGTTGAAAGAAAACAGTTTTTAGCTTATAAGAAATATTTACTGGCTATTAGAAAAACAATATTGGGATTAATATTTAGTATAGCCAAAGATAAATATGAACTAATTCCTACTGTACTATTTAATTGCCAGATTATGCATCTGCTTTACAGCAAATAAAATGAGTATGCCTATAAAGAAAAAAAATCTGTATTTTGCACTAGACAAAATTGTGCTGAAATGATCAGTTTCATTTCCAGTTGCAGGAATGCAAATTGTATACTTACTTGGTAAGCAGCTATTTCAGACAATAAAATATTTGTATAATCCAGTAGTTTACAATGAAAGTAATTAAAGTGGAAATTGAATATTTTTCAGATCTTCCCAGGATAAATGAATCGAAAGAGAAATCATTGCATTATAATAACAACTTAGAAGGAAAAGTAATAAGATTATACAAAGAAAATACGAATTAACACTTGCTATTATGACTGCTTTATTATTATCAAACACACAATGAAATTGCTACTATATACATATACATAACTTAGTATTAAATACACTTAACCAAAGGAAAAAATAAAATAAAATCCAAACCACTGATATCCAAACATGCTGAAAGGATATTAACTTTGAAATTTCAAAGAGGAAGATACTGAACCAATAACAGGTTTTCACTTTCATTTTCTTTTCTCCGCAGTCCTTTTGCTTTCATAAACTAATACTATTTTCTTAAACTTTTACTTTCATAAGCTATTATTATTTTCTTAAACTGGAAACCTTGAGCTTTTATTCTATGGTTTTCCCTTTTATTGTAAACTATTAAAAGACTGTTTTGCTGCTACTGTAAGCTAATTTTTCAGAAAGCAATTTTGCTTAAGGATTGACAGTCAATCTACTCAGTATTTAAATTAAAATGGTTTGTGCTATTATTAAATTCCTCCCATTTCACTGTTTTGCCAAATTGCAATAGTAGGTAGTGAGGCTATTTATTAGTAAGGAGAGCTATCAGCTTGGGTTCTGCCTGTAACTAACACTCTGATGATAACAAATATACAGTATAACTCTTACTCATTAATAAATGAATATATAAACATAAATGTTAGAATGTGATGTATTATATTTACATTTATAAAGGACTTAAATATTATCAACATAAACATTTGTTGTATTTTCACTTGATAACTTGATCACTTGACATCCTGGTATTCGTTGGTTTGCTCAAGCGGACACCAGTAATGTTTCTATTTGTCCCTGTCACATACCAAGTACCCCAATGGCATCTGCTTGCTCCAGGAATACGAAGAGCCTCAAACCGTTCATTCTGCATCTTGACTAAGAAGTCTGACTATCTTGTAGGTGGGCTGCCACATGATCTTTTGGCATCCCATTGGATCCAGTCGGTAATGACTCTAGACCACTGGTCATCTCCAAGTTGCATTACATGTCCAGCCCATCTGATTTTAGATGCCTTGGCAAACGAGACAGCATCCGTAACTCTGGATTGCCGATGGAGGTCAGAACTCCGGATTCCTTCTCTTACTTGACTGAGGAGAGATATTCCAAGCATAGCTCTTTTGATTCCTCTTTGGGTGACCCAAATAACATTCTCATCCTGCTTTCTTAGGTTACAGGTCTCTGAGGCATATGTTAATGCAGGGAGAAAAGTGGAGTTGAAGAGATGTGCATGGAGTTGGAGTTTTTGTCCTTTTAGCTATTTCTTCAAGGTGTTCCATGCTGCTCTCTTCAGCCTGCGCAGCTCAGGTTTTAGGTTTTTCGTCATGTTGAGTTCCCAACCTATGTACACATAAATGCTGCATTCAGAGATATTTGTTCCATTGAGAGTGAATGAAGCATTTGGAACTAGTTTATTTTTCATGAATATCGTTTTGTTGAGATTCAGCTGTAGATCTACATTTTCACATTCATGGTTGAAGTCAGCCAGCATTTGTGCTGCTTGGAAATTGACCACATCATATGCAGTTGACAGTTTTGCCTGACCAATGTTGCTGTCATCCCAAAATTCCAAACAGGATCGAGCGACTATCTCCCTTTGCGCAAAATTCTACTTAACTTCATGGAATGGGGAGAAAGGGCTGCAAAGCTTAAGAAGAGAACTCTCAGAGTGACTGCCAATTGGGAGCTCTTTGGCACCATTGCAACAACATGGGAAGATGTCATCACTGATATCGACAAAGAATACAACCGACTGGTTCAGCACCTCTGTGCGCAGAATGCCGAGAGAAAGCCACAAAAGGATACCTATCTTTCAAAATTCTAGAGCTCATTCACCAACGTGGCAAGGCACGAGCCTCAGGAAACCATAAGCTAATGTCCACACTTGCAAAGCAGTGCAAAGAAGTGATAAAGGAGACCTCAAAGAGAGAAGACCAGCAATAAACACTGGCTGATGCAGCTGAAGCTGGGAAAAGCATTTACAACACCCACCTTTCCTTCACCAACTATAAGACCAAGATGACTTCCCTCCGATGTCCAGATGGATCTATCAAATCTTCCAGAAAGGCATGGAGAAAATTTACTGTGACTTCTACTCAGATCTCTTTGATAGCCACATCCTCCTGCCCACACACCAAATTCTGCAGGACGGATATGTTGTTCCCAAAGTTCTCCCTTCTGAAAGGCATGTCAGATTGGCATGTCTTTATCAACATTGACATTCCTCGATAAAAAGTGAACAGCACCGGACCAAAAGTCAGACCCAAACACCTGAGAATCTGCCATCAGTACTCATCAATACACTGGGTTGGCTTTTCACATGCTACCTGTCTGAATGCAATGTGCCCTCCCAATGGAAAACCAGCAGGACAGTTCTACTGTTCAAGAAGGGAGACATCCATGGCATTTTGAACTATTACCCGATCTGCCTGTGGTCCATCATCTCCAAGCTGTTTACTCAACTCATCCTGAACAGGATTGGCAGAACATTAGATGAAAGACAGCCATTCGAACAAGCTGGCTTCCAAAAAATGTTCAGCACAATCGACCATATCCACATGGTAATCAAGCTCATTGAGGTTCGTCGGGAGCTCAAGATGCCACTCTGTCTCATGTTCATTGATTTAAAGAAAGCCTTTGATTGTGTTGAGACTGAAGTGGTCACCGAGGCCCCTAGTCAAACAGGGTGTTCAAACTCAATACATCAAGATCCTTTGTGAGCTGTTCTGTTTTATTTTAGTGATGAAAAATCTCAATTGTTCCTCTAATGTGTTCTGTTCTAGACACATTATATGTGCCGTTCTTAACCTGTATTTTTTTTCAACCTATCACGCTTTCCTCTTTTCTGGAACCATCAAGAGCAAACTATAAGTTCATCATGTATAGTGAAGTTTCCGTCTCAAATTTCATTCCTTACTTGGATTATTTCTTTGAACATAACACATTCCACTGTATTTTTCAATGAATTGAATGCACTATTTTCAAGTATCATCTCTTGTCCAATTTGATGATCAATTCTAAGGTGTCATCATACCCAAATACTTCACATTTTAAATATTTCTCTTTCCTTTTTGATTTAGTCACTGTGGAATGTTAAATTTATTCATGATTGAGTTTTGGGCATGCACAATTTTGACATGAATAATTTCACCAGTCTCCACTTCCCTCCACCAGTACCATTCCCACCCCCACCACCTGCTTTTACAAGAAGCACTTTGGACAAAAGGTTTAGACAGTGTTATTTATACAACTTTTGCTGGTAGAATTTCACACATAACTCTTGGCCACTTCCTCATGATTGAACATCATAGACATTGCCTCCTTCCTGTCCAATTCTCAGCCCCTTCAAGAGGCCATATTTCCTATTAAATTCCACTTCTCATGCTTTTTTCCATTGTCCTTGGTATTCATTATTCCATCATTATGTTTCTTTATGTCCTACATATAAGAGAGATATCTGTGTCAGTCTCTCTCCCCTTGACTAACTTCTATCAGCATGTTACTCTCTAGGTCCCTTCATGTATAAGCTAATATTTCATGACATTACCTTTTTATGGTTGAGTAATATTCCATTCATTATTATCATGCTTGTTTCCATTGTTTTTTATGCATTTGTTGTTCCACTATTATGTTTCTTTATATCCCACATATGAGAGAGATTATTCTGCATAGTTCTCTCTCCCTCTAACTCAGCATGGTATTCTTCCCAGGTCAAAGGTGGAATCTCAATGTGTTGTTTTCTCCTTTCAGCATGGTATTGTCCATATAGCAGCAAAATGCATGATTTTGTCTTTTTGTTGTGATGGAATAGTATTGCATTCTATTTTCATATGTATCTGAATTTCTTTATCCATCACCTATTCTTATTTACTTGGGCTGTTTCAAGATTTCAAGATTTTGGCTTTTGTGGAAAGGGCTTCAAGATGAGAGGCAGTAAACCTAAAAAATACAGAAAATGGAAAAGAGAGTTCTTTAATATTTTATAAAATATTAACTATAAGGATAGCTATGAGAATTGACTAAATATACTGATAAGTAAATTAAAGCCACTAAGATGAATTCAAAGTTATATAATCCGCTGATTATTTAAATTGTTGACTCTTATTTATGGTATTAGACTTATTAGCATTAATACAGGTTGAGACTTAGAGTAGAGCATAATACTACTTTTACTATATACTAACAATTACATATCATATAAAGTTGTCTTTGTACATCCGTTTATAATATTCTTTTGTGGAAGAGAAACTATTCCTGATACCTTGATAGGTATGAGTCTAAGAAGATACCAAGACACCTTATACCTATCTGAAGATTTTAATTTTTGGAGCCAGAGTGATAGATAGTCCAGTGGGTAGGGCATTTGCCTTGCATGCAGCTGACCCGAGTTTGAACCCCAGTATCCCATATGATCCTCCACACAGTGCCAGGAGTGATTCCTGAGCGCAGAACCAGGAGTAACCCTGAGCATCGCTGGGTGTGACCAAAACAAAAAAAAAAAAAAAAAAAGATTTGAATTTTTTAAGCTGCATTAAAATCAATTTAAAACAATATGGATGTGGCATATTGTGGTCTACGTTATGGAAAGATCTTTCTGGTTATGTACAAAAAATCAATGGGAAGAATAACCAATAGGCCAGAAGCAAAGGAACCAATATGAAGGCTATTATAATAATCTAATTTAAAAAAAATAATGACCCAAATGATCTTGTGTCACTTGTGTATTTTGAGAAGTGCTAAATCAAAGAAGAGAGCAATTGATCATTGGTAATGTGTAGAGAATGATGAATAAGTAATGATGACATCCAGGACTTCCATCCAAGCAAATAAACTAATGGTACTATAAATCACCAAGAAGGAAAAGAGTAGGATAGGGGAGGATAATGGGACTCTATTTGGAGCATATTGATTTTGACATTCCATAACAATAGCCAGCTGGCAGTGTCTATACTGACAACAGCCCTCTATTTCTCTGGAACTGTCCATATGAGGTGCAAAAGAAATACTAAGTTGCTAATATTCATGAACTATGTGTGCTAGTTGTGAAGCTAGTGAAACTTGAAGTTGAGGGAGAATTACTTCTCAAGAAATCAACAAATGCTACAATTTATGTGATTCCCTTGCAGAGATCAAATCGACCAGCTTGCCAAAGCAGATATTGATCTCAGAAGAGCCATTTTTCAGTTAATTTGATTTTTTTTCTATTTGGTCACACCCAGTGATGTTCAGGAATTACTTCTGGCAATGCTCAGGGTCCATTCGGGATGTGAAGGATTGAACCTGAGTCAGCCACATGCAAGGCAAATGCCCTACCTGCTATACTATTGCTCAGCCCATCATAAGAGAGTTTTTGCCAAGAGGCATCAACTTAGTGGTCATCACTATATTATGTAATGAAAGTCCTGAAAATAAACACAGTAATCCTGAAGAGCATGGTACAACGTAGACAAGAATGATGCTCATAACTATCCCCAATACATAATGGATTTAAGAAAGGAAAGTACGATGGCATGAAAAGTCATCAGAAACTCTGAGAACACAAAAACTAAGGAAAACCAGCATTCAAGGATTCAGGAAATTGAGGAGAAATCAAAATATTACTTTTCTTAGGCTTTAAAATAAGTTGGATTAAATAGGAACAAAAAACAAAATAACACATCTGCAAATATAAATCTGTCCTTCATATGTACTTAATATAAGTGATCTCTTATCCATAAAAGAACTTTAAAATTGCTCATATTAATTTGATACAGAACAGTGCTGATAGTTTGAACTATTATAATTGTTTCACCACCACTGGGTATTGGTCTTGAATATCTGGCAGTAATGAAATGATTATATGCAATACCTGCTCGCTCTCCCAAGTTTCACACAAAAGGAGAAGATGACTTTATGGTGTCACAGAAGTACAAAGAATTAATGCCCATTTTTAAAAATTATAATCTAAATTATACCAGTACCTATTGTGGCTCTGCAGGGTCCCCAACAAATATTGGGGTTCGGCAGGCTTCTCTGGTACATTCTGAGCCAAAGGCCATTCCTCCAGACTGATGGACAAAGGACATGACCACAGGATCTTGGAAGTCAGATGTTCTTGTTCTTTAATCTCTTTCCTCCTTTCCTCCCCTCTCTACTCAACTCTGCTAGTTATTGCCTCCCCAAAAGGTTGGGGGTTAAGAGTTTCAATTGGAGATGGATTTTCACCCTGAAAAAATGAGAGTGTAAAAGCCCCTCCTTCCCAGGGCAATTCAGCAGGGAACCTCCCCCAGAGACAGAATCTTGCCCTGGAGCTACAGAACTGCCCACAACTAAAGTGGAATACCAATGTGTTGTTTTCTCCTATCTTTAGCTGGTAAACTATCTACTTAACATTATTTTTAGTCATTTTGCATAAACACCGAGAGAAACACAGACATTGTTGTACATCCAATGGTCTCTCTGGACCCATGGCAAAGGGTGGCTTTTCATGGGGACATCTCCCTATATAGTCCAGACTACAGTCCAAAGGCCAGGTTATTTCTTTCCTAAATCCAACAGTGTCTGAAATCAATTGCTTATCTTTGGTCATTACAGAGTTTGTTTCATGACAGTGCTCTTAGCTTTTTATACTGCTTATGACATTTAGTCTGTACCATATTGAGGCCAGGGCAGCTTACTCATGGATTGCCCTGGGTCTGTCAGCGTCCTGTGACAGGACCCTTCTTTTGGGGGTGTAAGGGAATTAGAATCAATGTAAGGGCAACTGAGGTTTGACTTAAGGAAATATGACGGATGCCCAGTAGTAAATATAAATGCTTAGCCTTTACTGTCTTTCTGTGTGTATACAAAAATACCTTGCTCTAACATAAGAATACATAAAGGGTATAAGAAAAAGAAAAACAACGTTTCACTTGCAATAAAAACCTAGGACTGGCAAGTCTCTGCACCTGGTTAGGAGAGGGACATCTTCAGAAAAGGAGACAGAGGGCTATGAACAAAACATAATCCTGTTGGAGCCCTCTCTCTGTTTGTCCGCTTCCCTGTTCAGATGACAAAGAACCACATTCATAATGCAATAACGAACAGGGTTTATTCCAGCTAGCTGGGGCTGATCTCTTCACTGAGACATGCAGGTCCTAGTGAGAGTGTTCATCCCTGGGGAGAAAGCAAGCATGTGTCACAGCCCACACAAATCCATATAGCCAATAAATTTAAGAAAAATGTATTTCAAACAGTTTGAGGCTCTTCGTATTCCTGGAGCAAACAGATGCCATTGGGCTACACTGGCACGTGACAGGAACAAATGAACATTACTGGCTCCTGCTCGAGCAAATAGCAAATAACAAATGTCAAGTGATCAAATGATCAATGCCTTAATTGCAAATCCCAGCTATATTTATATTCACTTGAAAATACACACAGTTTTTTTCTTCAACAGTGTGAACTATAAAAGTATGGGTTTTGCTGACAAGGTTCTGAGACTCTGGTATCATTTCCCATTCTTCATTGTCACGAGAGGAATGCATAAAAGTAACTAAAATTCCAGGCAGAGTAGGGTAGCACCCTTATCATAGTTCTATTTATGTTTATTTGAAAGAAACTGCATCCTCTAACTACTCTTAGCTGCAGCCTAAACTTTCTATCTCATAGTATAAACAGACAAAGAGAGCGGTTCAGGGATAACTATATGTTAACTAATGCTAAATTTGACAACCATGTGTGAAGAGGTTTGAAAGTTATGCACAGTTGTTTGAAAGCAGGATTACCACAAGCTGGATCTTGGGATGCTAAGTAGAGTAAATAAAAACAATTCCAACAAAGAAATAAAGGCCAGTGCATATTACATAGAACTAGATGCAAGCTGTTTAGCTAATCCAGACAACTACTCTCCAAAGAGGCACATGTAAACAGTTATATAAAACAACATTCTACCTATTTTAAACTTTGAGAAATGCTAAGCCCAGCTCCAATAGATAGCAGAAAAACCTACACTATTCAGGGGGGAAACTGAGACCCAGATACAATGAGAATCGAAGAGAATTTAAGGAACAAAAAGCTGGTCCTTATAAAGTTTAAGCTTTCACATTACCACTCCCTCTCAGTTGCACCCAGACAAAAGATGCTTCAGATCATGTTGTATCCTGCTACTGACAACATCTGCTACCTACCACAAACATGACCGTTTGTTTGGCTAAATAAATGTATGACCATGGGGGAAATCACTCTGGAAAATTTACTGACATTGCCATGGTGTTCCTATAATGAACCTGGGAATCAACTTATCTTAGGATACAGATGGCTGCAGTGAGTGTATGCCACAGTGGGCTCATGGAAATGAATTATCCAACCAACTAGTTTGGGTTCTAAAATGATTCTGACTTACTCATGATAATTGACTAGAATTTAATGAGAGTATTATCCCATTACACTTAGTATGGCAAAGCCTCTAAAGATTTCTCAAGTAATTTAGGGTTCACACATAATTGCAGTACTTGCCTTTCTCTTGGGGGGATTTTGCAAGAAAATCCCCCTAAGAGATTTTCCTCACAATTTTGTGACACATAAACTTGATGAACTCTGCTCTTCTGAATCTGGGAAAGGTAATTTGTGTGTCTTGTCACATTATAGTCATTTGTTTACCAATGTTTAATTTTCTATTTATTTTCTTTAACAAAGAGATTTAATATCCTGTAGTTTCCTATATTTACAGTATCTCCCTAGGTATTCTTATGGGTTTAGACCACTTTAGATGATCATATTAAAGTGACACAAAAATAAATCTCCCATTCTATTTTCACTGTTAAGGACACTTAGTAGGCAGTCCTTTTCCCAGGGGGTTAGAATATGTTCCAATCCACTGTTAAAATAACAAATATAAAACAATTGAATGTAATAATGAAATTATTCTGAGATAGTAATATCTCATTAATATTTTAAACATTTTTCTAGTGTTAATCTCTTTTTAAAAACAAAGTGATTTTATTTTTTGTATATATCTTTATCAGATAAATGACTTGGGGTAGAGAATGCGTCTGCAGTTATGTTTTTGCTAGATACACGATGGTGAAAAGTAAAGCTCTTGCTACCATCTAAACCTATAGTTTAGAGTTCGTGATTAATTTGAATTGAGTTAAATTGATTTATAAAGCTACCTTCACTTATCTACAAGTATGCTTTCTTATGCATCTTTATAATTCATCATTATAACAGAGAAGATTAATAATGCTTATTTTCATGAAGAAAACACACAACTTGATAAATATCTGACTAAGAATCATAGGTGAACACAATATAGTCAAAGACTGATACTGAATTAAAAATGTCTCTTCTTGCCAGTAAGTAGCACTGTTGGTTTACACAGCTTGTTTTGGTCTTGTCAATTAGTATTTATTGTGGTACAGAAATGTTTCAGTGATGCTCTGGACTAAAAATCAACAAAAAGAAGGAAAAAAGATAAAAGGCACACACAGCACAGTTTAATTCAGTATAGTCTCTCTCAGTATTAACTTAAGTACCTATTTGTTTAAACCATTAGATGCTTGGTGTTTGGCAACTTTTCTTCAGATTCTAGACGAAGCATCTAATCATATCCTATATTTTGCTAAGTGATATGTTTATTATTCATCTAATTCCACTCTAATTTAAAATAAAGAAAATGTATGGATATAGCTTTATGGACTAACACATAAGACCTATCTCCCAAATAAGAATTAAATATTAGGTATCACTTAGGTTCAAGATTTATTAATAACTTGAAAGATATAAGCAAGAGAGACAGATGCAGGCATGAAAGAAAAATGGTCCCAGGCATTGGGGCTATTTGCATCATTCCAGGTTATTTAGGTTATTAAAATAATCTTCACTTGTCTAGCTTGTATGATATCCTTCAGGGAGCCCTCATTACATTATTACTGCCAGGTTAGTTTATTATAAACATTTTTAAATCAGTGTAACCCTGCTAACATTTTTCTCCTACCAAAACTGTTGCTTAATTTATAAGATTAGTTCACTTAACAGTTTTATCGCAAGGATTACCATATCTCCATCATCTCTTCACTGAGATTGTCCTAATGCGCACCCTCCCAAAAGATAAAATCACTTAGCATCCCCTCAGAAATCCACCACCTATTCTTGAACAGCAAAGAAAAGGAAGTACCGCCTCCCAAATGGTTCCCAAATCCACCACAGTTCTCTGGGTCTTTTCGGCATCATTTAGGCCATGGTTCTATGAAGGAGGGCCAGATCACCCACTTTGGGAAATACTGCTATCGGTTCCAAGAGTTGGTTTGAATCAGATAGACTGTTCAACTTTTTTCTCCATTTTAAACAATGTATATTTTCAAAGACATGGAGCAGAGATGCAACCAGCTCTCCCTGTGTCCAGCCATTCACGGGGGCGCCTGGGAGGGATGGCAGGTTCTCAGCCCTGGCCCGCCACCCCAGCAGAGCCTAGCAACACCCAGATGACCCCCTACTCCATAAGGGCCACCATTTTCCACATCTGGACTCTCCCTCTCGTCAGAACTCCATCCAGCAAACGAGCCTATCACAGCCTGGTTCGGCGCAGCCACTTTCAGCCATGCGGTTCATCAATAAATGCTATATTTAGAAGTGACTACAAGAGTATGCCACCTACACGGCAAGCCTGGCAAGCTGCCCGTCTCATATTCAATATGCCAAATACCAGTAACAATTATGTTAGGTCATCCCTATGACCTAATATAATGGTTTGAGGTTCTTTATGTTCCTGGAGCGAGCAGATGCCCTTGGGTTCTACTGGCATGAGACAGGAGATATGGAGATGTTACTGGAGTCTGCTTGAGCAAACTGATGATTAATGGGAAGATAGTGATAGATAGTGATATTTTCAATCTTCTGTCAGTTATGAGGACAGACTACCAGTAGGATGTTCTTTTTTATAAAAATGTCTGAATACACTTTATTTTTTAAAGTGTGCTGGTATTTTTATTTACTTTTATTCTTAAGGTGTTTATTGAGATAACTAGTTTACAGGATTTTGGTTTAGAAATATAATTTCATACCTTTTCATGAATATATTTTATATCCTATTATTATTTGAATTATATTGAAGCAAACTTAATATATTAAACTAGTTGTTTTAGTGATGTTATTAGTAAACTTAGTCTAAAGATTGATTTTTCATACTTTGTAAACAGATGGGATAGGAAAAATCCTGGGTAATCACTATGAAATAATTTGAATATTTAACAGATGTTCTAAGTATTCTAAGTTTCCTAAAGTAGTTATGTGCAATTAGGCATATGAAGTACAAAATATTCAAGGTGCAGGTGTGAGCATAGACATGGATTTATTTGGTAGAATATAGGCCGCGAAAGATGCGCTTAATCTACGTTTATGATGAGCATATAATTTTAGCTGATTTTATATTTTAGTCTTGTTCTAATTGTAGTTCAATGAGTATTTATTTGATTCAATTCAGTTCCATGAAATATGTGACTATGTGCATCAGCTAACATGACGCATCACTAAAACTCTAACAAAGGTTATTGATTTTAGTGCTGCGATACTGTGATTTACGGAAATAAATCTTTCGACCTTTCGAAAGACTACAATATATATTACTCAATTTGTGTGTTCTTCGTGCTCTTTTCTGATTTAGAACATCTATTGTTTTGCAATTTCATTAATGATAAGATTGATAAGGGTATATTTTGTTATGTGACATTTTTGGTAATATTATAACAAGGTAGTTGGTTACCAGGAAAGTCTGTCTGTGTTCAGGGTATCAGAACTTCCAGCCCCACCCTTGTTTAATCTTTCAGCCATGGAAACAGTTGTTGACTTCATAAACATATATGTATTTTATATACATACAATACACATATGTTTATATACATAAACATAAACATATATACATATTTTGAAACTATGTACATATATATGTACATAGTTACAAAATAAATATATTCTTTCTTCACCAGTGTGGAACCATTTATCAAACTATGTAAACTGTCAGGAGGAAAAAAAATTAAATGTAAATTTGAAGTAATCCTGTTGATGTCCTAGATAACGACCTGGAATCTCAGACATGGTTAGGTTAGGGAGAAGGAACTTCTTTTTTAAAGATTCCCAGTCTCTTTGACATCAATATCATAACAAATGACAGGGTGCGGTTTCTTAAAACTATCAAGACAGAATAAATGTAATAACACTGACAAGAAATTACAAGATTTTTCTAAATAAGAAGCAAGTAAAAAGTATCTAGAACACTTACACAGCAGGGAAAATTATATTTATGAAATGCACCTGAAAACTTGTGATTTGCATACCATTTTTGTCTAACCTACTAATTCTAATGAGTGCTTATTAAGCACTTAGTGATGAAAAACATTATTTGAGGTAATAATAGAATACAAACTATTATTATGAAAATATGCATGACAAGAGGTACAACTGCAAATTTTAGTTCTTGCTGGTTTTATTTTTCCAGTATTTTTTTATCTTGAATATATTTTCCCTTTTCTATTTTTAACACAATAAGCCACTAATATTTTGTCGTCCCTATCACTTTAACTTCCCAAATGCTACAAATATAATTTTTAAGTTGTAGTGTAGCTTTTGATGCATGTTTTTGTTTCATCTATCTCCTTAGCCTTATTTTTTTAGTATATATATTACATCTATCATACCTTGCTCAAATTAAGGCTGCACCTACTCTCATTACAGTGTAAAAGCTCATTTTTCAGTGTCTAAAATACCTGTCATCTTTCTTGGGTGTTTTTTAAGAATATCTTCTCAATATTCACCTATTCTATCTTTCTATTGGGCAACCACTACAGTGATGCTCAGGGAACCTGCAAGCACCGGACATGAAACCTGGAACTCCACATGCAATGCCTGTTCTCCAGTCTTTTGAGTCATCTCTAGAGTCCTTCATCATTTTTTTCTTCAATACCCTCAACTACTTATTTTTTCCCCCTCTTAGACATTTTTGGTAGAATTACTGCCTTTGTACAGTTAATACTTGCTCAAGTGTTGAGGAGCCCCTGAGTTCCACAACATATCAGGACTACCTCCAAGGTAGGTGAAAAATGGATGAAAAATCAAGAGTCAGAGTCCAGTGCAGTTTCAAAATACTTTTACTAATTCAATAATAAAACAAGCAATAAAACAAGCTCTGCCACTACAATCCAAAATAGTGGGATTCCTCAGTCCTTTAGCTCTTGGTCAAAAATTAGACCATGCACTCGGGCACAAGTCTCCCACTAAAGTGGTTCCCAGTACTTCAAGTCAGTCCCATTATATATCCAAAAGTAATCTTAACTTCAGGGAGGGTAGTGTAAACAAAGATCAATGAATTAGCTTCTAGGTGAGGAATTAGGGTGGTACTACCATGGGGTGATACCACACTTGTTTCATGCCTAAATAAATGATTATGCCAGGGACTAGTCCCTTTCTCAGAGATTCTATCTTATGTCAAAACACTTTCAGACCCTGGCACCCTTACCCTAATAGAGCCTCAGAGAGAAGCCAAGAAAATCCCTGGCAACATGATGGCAGCCATTTTCAACGTCCAGATTGCACAGCTCGTCAGAGCTCCACCCAAGAGAGAAAGCAATCTCAAGCCCAGCTGGTCAGAACCCTACCCTAGAGAGAAGCCTATTTCATAGACACAGATTGAGCTACCTGCTCTCCCCAGCACATCAGAAAATGCGAAAACTAAGAGTGCCCGCGGCAGATCCTGGCAACCTACAAGTGTCATATTTTATATGCCAAAACCAGTAACAACGATAGACCTCATTCCCATGACCTGAAGGAATGGTTTGAGGCTCTTCCTGTTCCTGGAGCAAGCAGAGACCCGTGGACTATACTAGCATGCACGAGGGACAAACGGAGATCTACAGGTGCCCACTCGAGCAAATCGATGAACAACAGAAGACAAGTGATACAAAATAAGTGTCAAAACACTGGAGAGAGAGAGGGAGAGCTGGTATAAAGAAATACATCTCAATGGATGTATATACATGGGGAGAAACACAATAATTTTATGGGTTTCATGCAATCTAGATGCAATCTAGATGGTACCCACAAGGTTCATCTATTTTCTGTTCTGCACCAAGGTGATTCTGAGTGTCTTGTCCTCTGTTTACTGAAAGGGTATGCTCATCTGCTTGAGGGAAAACTGGCATGATCCTTCCTTTAATCTTAAATGATACTCTCTAAGTAGCCAGGGTGGTAGTCTCCTGGTAAATTCTAATTGTCCCACACTGGAGTAGTTATTAAGAGGTATTGTGCCCTACCTAGATAACATTGAAATTATAGTGCAGATAACAGTAATATTTTAGAACTTACTGATTCAGAGTCAAAATAACTCTTGTAACTGCCACATCCTCATCAGTGCTTATACAGAAGAGAGATCTCATGAACCTAGTCATGAACCCTGGTTTAAGAACATGTAAATATCTTACACTATAAGCAGATTAAGCAAAGCTCCCAAGCTACAGAGGCCTCATCATTCAACACTCAAGCTCATATAAATCCTGGAATGTCAAAATATATCATGTCATATATTTTATAGAATCAGAAAATTCTGAACAACAACAATAAAATAGCTTTTGTTAAATTTAATTTAACACTTAATGCTGTGTTTACTTTAAACTAAATAACAGTGACATTATCTAAAGATAGTCCTACCTACTGGTAATTAGATCCTTTGTAGCAGATAACCATTTAAAGAGTTTCTGACAGAGAAGAGTTTCTGCAGTTTCAATTTCTAAGAAAACTATATATTTGGGGTTTTGATTATATTCTTCTTTCCTAACAATGACATAAGTCTATTAATCCAGAACTGTTTGTAATAGGAAAATATGAAATGTGACTCTGAATTTATTCAAAGATACAAGAAGTCACAGAAAATAAAAAAAAAATTATTTTGTATGTAAAGTATAACTGAATTAAGTAGGGGAAAAATCTGCCAAACATGTATGAAACAGTCAGCATCCTATGTAGTTTATGTATCAGCATCATAACATCATAACAGTCAGCATCATATGAAGGGATCTGGTATCATATTCTCAAAGAGAAACAATGTGGTGGAATCTGAATCAACTCTTCTCTATTGCAAGTATTTTACACAATATATCACTTGTATCACTTCTCTTCCCATTGTTCATGGATTTGCTTGAGCATGTACCAGTAATATTTCCAGTTGTCCTGTTGCGTGCTGAGTGTAGCCCAAGGGCATATGCTCACTCCAGAAACATGAAGAGCCACATTGGTTTAGGTCATGGGAATGAAGTCTATAATTGTTACTAGTTTTGGCATATCAAATATAACACAGGTAGCTTGCCAGGATCTGCCATGTGGGTGGGATACTTATTGTTATTTACGTTGCAACATAACTGACTTATTTATTCTATAACTCTCAATTTGTCCCTTTGACTATCTTAACCCCCATTCTCACTCTCTAATTCTAGTAGCCACCAAGCTGCTTTCTGAATCTATACAGTTCAGTTTGTGCTTGTTTTTGTTCATTAAGATTCCACCTGCAAGGAATAAGTTTCACACAACATCTATGTTTGGTTTATTTTTCTTAACATGATGCCTTCAAAGTCCATCCATGCAGTCTCAAAGGGCAATGGTTCCTTTTTCATAGCTGAATAATATTCTACTGAGATACACACATTTTCTACTTTTGTGGGGAGGTTTGGGACCATACTCAGCAGTGATATACAGCATTTTCTTCATCTATTTGTCCAACCAGGACATTTAGGTAGCTTCCACAGGCAGGAAGCACTAAATAAAGGGCTACAATGAACTGCAAATTCTTTCAAAACAATATATTCACGAGGTAAGCAAATATAAATTTCATACTGTACTTTGATGTCAATAGCTCCTAATTCCTATCTAGTAATAAAAATGTTTTTATTTTATATTTATTAATTTATTTTTGCTTTTTTGGGCCACACCCAGCAATGCTCAGGGGTTATTCCTGGCTCTGCACTCAGGAATTCCTCCTGGCAGTACTTGGGGACCATATGGGATGCCAGGAATCAAACCCAGGTTGTCTGCATGCAAGTCAAATGCCCTACCCACTGGACTATCATTCCAGCCCTTAGAAAATGTTTTTAAAGGAGTAAACTAGGTCAGGTGGAATGAATTGTCATTGAAGATAGACCAAATTGTAAAAGTCATTACCAAGAAAATACTTATTTCCAGTGTCAGAAGTTACAAATAAATATTTTATGTGTTCTATTGAAAGGTTAAGCAAAACAACTGTGACTCCATCTTGAAGTGCTAGACTACAAACTGTGCCTCAGGGTCATGAGTTTACAGTGTAGTAAAGAAAACACACCAGACACTAAGGACATCAACATAAAATGCACTGATAACGTGGATGATTCAAGTAACTGTATGAATTCAAGTTTAATCTTGTTCTTGTTTTATAACAGATGTAGAACAGGACTTACTAATTACTGTCTGCCCAATTTGCTTCTGTACTTCTGCTTTGGCTTAGATAAGAATAGGCCAACTCGAATTTTGTTTCTCCTTAAGTTATGGTTTTCTTTGAATTTAAGTTTGTGCAGGTTATGATGCAGGTAGTGTCTATATAACCTAAAGCTTCCCCTTACTCAGGGTTTTGCTTGACCTGTGTGCCTAAAGCTTGCCCACAGCTAGCTGACATAATAAACCCTGTTTGCATTTTGCATTACTGACTGGATTCTTTGTCATTCCTTAGAAATTGTGATTCTGGACTCTAACACTATTTCTAACATTATTGTTGGTATCTGATGAAAAACTAAAAGCCTAAAAAAAGTCAAATCATCTAGTACAAACCAATCATTTTATAATTAAGAAAACTCATGGTTCAGTGTAGTGAATTAATTTGTTCAAGGGCACACTTAAGTAAGTATGTTGAACTACTACTATGCCTTTTTATTACTCAGATCATGTGACTCTTATTTTCCACTGATAGTTTTACTACATATCTAAAGCCCTAGAGGTTGAGACATATAATAATTATTTCTTACCTTAATTTTTATTCTATGTATTTATGAGCTTGTTTGAATTTATCTATTCATCAGCTGTTCACCTAAATATGAATTTTTGCTTCCTTACATGCATTAAATTTGTTAGTCAATCCCAGTATCTATATCTTTTTGCCTTCACAGAAGAGTTAATAGTAAATATTTTTTTTTAAAACAGAGGAAAATTTCACTAAATACACAGAGAAAGGGAAGATGTTAGAGACAGTACCTTTACTGACACATAAATCAGGGAATTTTAGATGCAGATGCTAGATAAGGAGAAGTTGAATTGTGTTAAAGAAAAATAGATGACTTCTTAATCTAGAAGACTGATGTTCTGAAAATAAAAAAAGGAAAAAAAACACGTCTATGAACAACCTTAAATCCCATAACTGACACACTCAATGTTGTTTTAAGACAATCTGTCAATCTAACAGCATAATATGTTATCACTCAATATCACCAGAACCTTAAAGTGAAACCTGGGGAGTTCTGAACCTTTTCCCAAAGGAAAAGCCACCTGTCTGAGTTCATGATCATTTTCCATTGTAAGAGTACAAATTATTTTATGGGGCATAAGCAGATGTTCATGCATCAGAGCAAAAATCTGTTCTACCAAGGTAAAGCTTTCAGAATTCTAATAATCTCCTGGCATAACATAATTATTTCAGGGGCTCAACTCTTCATAGCAATCAAAGGCCCAGAGAAACTGTAACATACAGTCCCACATAGCATAAACATTTATATTGGATTTAGTGTTCTCTCCCAATCCAACTTGTTCAGATCCTAATTCCTGGTACTGTGTGTATAATCTTGTTTGATGGTTGGGTCTTATAGATAAATTAAGAATCTTGATGGGCCGGCAAGCCCGCATCCCATATGGTCCCCGGCCGCCAGGATATTCCGAGTGCAGAGCCAGTACCCTGGCTCGCGGTGTGCCCCAAAGCAAAAAAAAGAATTGAGATCAACCTGCATTTGGGGTTATTCTTGAATGGAGTTATAAGTGTATAGATTGTTGGGTAACACCTATGTGCCCTGGATTTTTGCATTGCTGAGGAATGATTGTTCTCCTTCCTGCAAACCATCTGCATATCCTTAGACCAAAGAGAGTCCTTCTTTGTGTAAACACAAAAGGAGTGTGGGGACAAGTATTTGTGAGTCAGTTTTACTCTAAATTGATTGCTCCCAGACAGTCCATCATATTTTCTAACTGGAAGCCTCAGTACCATGTAGATTGAACCTATTTCCTCATTTATCCTATACTGGTCTTCTACCTGGGACTGGATAGTAGAAGGAAGAGTCCACCCTGGTCATGAAATGGGACTCTTGGTCTGAAAAAATCTGCTGTGTTCGGGTGGAACACTGTGCTCCCTAACAATATCGGGGAGCAGGAAGGAGTCCCCCTTCTGCCACAAGGGGACTGGTGACTTGCTGGTTGATGACTACATATGTGAATAGAGCAAAGTTCTAAAAAGATTTACTCACAAGTTCTGGCATAACAATCCAAGGTCAGGAAAACCCCAAACTTCAATTCTTAGCTGTACCCAAACCATGTGTTCAGATCAGGATCCTCAGGCCAAGAAGCCTGCTCAACACCTTACCATGTGTACAGGATGGAGAGACAAACCAGACAGCAGATAGGGAGATGAGCAGGCAGAGAGAGGGCAAAAGGAAGAGAGCCACTTCTTTTACCCCTATTGCTCCAGTTTAGTCCACAGAGATGGGTCTCATTCAGACCCAGAGTAGATCACTACCAGATTTGTACATAGCACAGGCCATTCAAGTGCTAATCTGCCAGAGCCAAGATTTTACAAGCCTTTCTGCAGGCACTTTGTAGAGATAGGAGTCAGGACAACTGAGATAAACTGCATTTCAGGGTTAAGACATGGGAAAGGCATATATTTACACTATGAATATTCTACAGTGACATTCTGGCTGTAGAATATATATATATATATATATATATATATATATATATATTCTCTTCAATAAGAATAAGAATACATATATATATATATATATATATATATATATATATATATATATTTCTTCAAACTTCCATGAGATTGTTATCTTTGCTTCATGGTTGTTCTGGTACTAGCCTTTAGAATTATTGAGAGTCACACTCACTTGCCGGGAGGCAAATAACTTTCCTCTCTTTCTGATTTAGTTAAGGTTATTTTATTTAAAGGAGGAGCCAAATGCAGCAAGGAAAACTCTGGTAGAATTGTCCAGTCCCCTGGAGGGATCTGTGGAAGTATGAGAGGAAATATTTTTACCAGCTAACAGAATTCAGATAAGAATACGCCATGCCACCACATAGAGAGTCATAGATCTAAATTGTCTTCCTGCCCTCTGTCTACAACATGACCTGCAGGAGATAGCTCCAGGCAGGATGCAAGGCTCTGGGCAGCTATGATAAACCAACAGGTATATCTTCCAACACCTTGCTGCAGACCCAGCTCTGACAGAGGTAAAGGGATGGTCACAATAGCTTTTTTCACCTAACATAAGCCTGAATATCCTCATAGTGTAAAAGGCCTAAAAGAGAGCAAGAGATTTAAGAAAACACCCTGGAGTAGAGTAGACAGGACCTTGTGGAGGATAGAGATATCAATCTAGATGTGTAACATAGTTTGAATTACATAATGTGTTTTCCCCCATGAAAATATACCCTATAGATATTTTATCTCGGATATAGTTATTCACTCTCAATGGATCACGCATCTCTGAATGCATCAGTTATATGTACCTAGGCCAAGAAGTCAACATGATGGACGACCAAAACCTGAGCTACGCAGGAGGAAGAGAGTGGCATGGAATGCCTTAAAGTCTGAAGAAATAGTTGAAAGGATAAAGAACCTCCGGCTCTGGGCACATCTCTTTGCTTCCACCGTTCTCCTGCATTAACATCGCCTCAGAGACCAGGGCCTTGAAGCAGGTGAGAACGCAATTTGAGTCTCCCAAAGAGGAATCAAAAGGTTATGCTTGGAAATATGCCTCACTCAAGTGGAAAGGAATCTGGTTCTATCTGCAAAATGAGAATCAGGGATGCTGTCTTTTTTTGCCAAATCGTTGAAAATCAGATGGGCTGGACATGTAATGCAACTTGGAGATGACCGCTGGACTAGAGCCATTACCAGCTAGATCCCACGGGATGTCAAATGACGCGTGGCGGCCACCTACAAGATGGTCAGACTTCTTCGTCAAGACCCTGAATGAGGGGCAGGAGCTATAGTCAGAGGGTAGGGCGTTTGCCTCTCACGCAGCCGACCCCGTTTCAACCGTTTCAATCCCCAGCATCCCATATGGTCCCCCAAGCACCGCCTGAAGTAATTCCTGAATGCAGAGCCAGGAGTAACCCCTGAGCATTTCCGGGTGTGACCCAAAAAGCAAAAAAGCAAAAAAAAAAAAGACCCTGAATGAGCGGATTGAGGATTTTCGTATTCCTGGAGCAAGCAGATGCCATTGGGGTACACTGGCACGTGATAGGGACAAATGGAAATATTACCGGCACCCACTCAAGCTAATCGAGGAATAATGGTATGTCAAGTAATCAAGTTATAGTTATGTTAGTCCCTTTCTTGCTGTGTTTACTTAAGAAACTAGATGTAATGTTATTGGGTTATTTATCAATCTGGGAGGATAAATAACCCAATTAACATCTCTTAAGCTTAAACCAAGGATGTGACTCCCTAGGGATTTGTACCTTAAAGTGCTGTCTTTACTTTGCAAGGCCTTTTTCCGGACTGAATCAGAGGTTGATGTCTGACAGGCCGGCAGAAAAGCACGTAGACAAGAGGCATGTGTTGTGTGTGGGTGAGCTCTTGGTCACATGGTCAGGGCATCTGGCCAGCATCTGTGTCTGTGTGAGTTTGTTCGCTAGTGTGGTAGTGGCAGAATGTGCTTAACTGTTGGTGTGGAGTGAAGATGGTAGAAGTAAAAAGCATTCAGATTATCTATACTGGACTTGTATATTTACTTTTTGTTCATCAGTCATCGACCCCGAGCATGATTCACAATATACTTATCCAGGTTTTACTTCCTTTTTTTCCTTCTTGCCATCTGAACTATTTCAAATTTTGTAATTAAGTAGAATTTAATATAGTCATGATACTAAGCAATAAGCACTACTAATTTCAGGAGAGTTTCCTTACAATAATTTTGACTTATACACTGGTTGAAATATTGATGCTTATGCATACATAAACATGAATATATTATATATGCATTATCCATGTGTATATAGATGCACATATCACTTGATCACTTGATCACTTGAATCCCGTTATTCATCGATTTGCTCGAGTGGGCGCCAGTAACATTTCCATTGGACCATATCACGTGTCAATGTAGCCCAATGGCATCTGGTTGATTTAGGAATATGAAGAGCCTCAAACTGTTCCTTCAGGGTCTTGATAAGGAAGCCTGACCATCTTGTAGGTGGGCAGCCATGTAATCTTTTGACATATGAATGTATATGTATTATTTCAATACAAATTAATTTTGATTTATGCACTGATTGAAATCTGTGTGTGTGTATATATACACACACACACACAAACTCATATGCATATATGCATATACAATTTTTCTTCTTGGCCTGAGGGTGAAAAAATGTGATAGATTTTAATGCAATTTTTAAAAATTTAACAAATAGCCAACCTTTACAAAAGTTTTTACCAGGCTGTTTATTTGTTTTTAACGGTGAAGAGCACTGTAAGCAACCTAAAGTGCATTTGTCTTTGTGAGAGTGTTTTCATATTCTTCAGGTAAATGCCTCGAAGGATTGTTGGATAACACATTTTATAATAGAACTCTTTATTTTAAAAAAAATTTTAGAAAACTCCATTTATACCAGCAGGACCAATTTCTATTCTCACCAGTTACGTCTATTCCATTACTAACACTCAGTTTTATTTTCTTTTTTTTCAAAATAAATACAGTTCATTCTCGCAGATATGAGAAGATGTTTTACTGTAGTTTTTATTTGCATTTTTGATAAGTGATGAACAGTTTTTTTTGTGTGTTTTTAATGCAGTTGGCCACATTATGCCTTTTTTTTAGAGAAGTTTCATTTCAGGTCCTCTGCCCCTTTATTTTCCTATATATTCATATGTATATAATATATAGTTTAATACATATAATTTAATATATATTAATCCCTTGTCGAAATGTAATGGAATAACATCTCTAAATTAGGTTGCCTTTTTGATTTGTGAAGATCATTTCCCTCCTCACTGTTACACTTTTAATAGTCCTATGTCTGAAAATGCTGGATTGCCCTACAAAATCAGGAGCAGACTCAGGGATCCCCTTCTGCCCCAGGAGATTGGCGGTCAGTGGACAGAGAAAGACTTGCAAACCCAGCAGAGTTTCAAAGGCTTTATTCACACTTCTTCTGGTATACAATTTAACAATAGGAAATCCCCAGACTTTAGGTTCCTAACTGGGCCCTGGCCACATGTAGGTTTAGAATCCTAGGCCAAGATGGCTGCTACCATGTGCTAAGGCCCAACAGGGAAGAGAAGGGAGCAGAGAAATAGAGCGGGCATGCAGGGAGAGGGAAAGAAAAAAGAAGAAAGCAGGCTACTGCTTTTATATCTTTTCCTCCCTGACTGGCACACATCAATGGAAAGCAGTTAGGGTCAATCCCCCTTAGCTGTGCTTCTGCCAGGACCTCCCCTAGTCCCATTGAAATGTTAATATTGCCTCAGCCAAGTTCTGTCCTTGCAGTTTCCCTGCAGGCCCTATGCAGAGTGGAGGGAAGGGCATGGATCTGTACCAATGGATATTCTACAGACAGGTATATATTTATCCAAGCCTTCACAAGATTCTTGTCTTCACTTCATAGTTTTTTTTGTATATTAGCCTTTAGGCTTATTAGAGAGCCACCCTTATTTGCTGGAGGCAAACAGCATTTCTCTCTGGTTTAATTATAACTATATTATATTTTGAGATCAACGTAACCAGGTGAAATTACTGGTAGGATCTATCTAGTCCCACCGCTATTGTGGTAGCATGAGAGAAAATATTTATACCAGCCAACATAGAATACATGGTAACATATTCTGCCACAAAAAGCCACAGATCCAATCCATTTTCTGCCCCTATCTACAAAGTGACCTGCAGGAGGTAACTCCAGGACAGGTAAAGAGGCTCTGGTCAACACTGTACTGCAACAGTTGTATGCATTTATTTTTCTTTCACTTTCCTTCCTGGTACTGTTATATTCCAAAAGATCTCTAAGACTGATGCTGATGAAATTATTTACGTGTTTCTTTCTATGTTTTCCTTATGATTTTCCTCTTGTTTTCTATTTTACATTAGGTGTTTAACGTATTGTAATGAATATTTTGTGACTGATGTAAAACAGTGTTGGTTTCATTCTTTTGTATGTAACTGTTCATCTCTTCCAGATCCAACCAATGTGTACTGACAGCAGATTAATAAAGATGTTCTATGTATATATATATATAAGCTATTATTAAGATTAAAAAATGAAATCTTGCCATTTTAAATGGATGGATCTTAAGGTGATTAAGTTAAGTGAAATAAATCAGTAAGACGAACATAAATACTGCATGATTTCACTCTTAAGTGTAATACGAAGAAACAAAGCAAGCAAAGTGAAATTTAAAAAAAAAAAACTCTTTGAGTCCATAATAGATGAGTAATTAAGACAGGGAAAAGAGATGGAGTTTTGTTGGATAGTGGTTGGATGAAGTTTTATTGGAAGAATCAATAGTAATTTTGTGTTATTTTGCTCTGTGAAGTGTTGTTTCCTAAAAAGTTAAATAGTATTTTAAGCCAATATTACCTTTTCAAAAAATTAAAAGGCAAAGATAGGTGTTTAGGACAAGAAATGGAAGCTAAACTGTAATTAAAGGAAAATGAGATGTATAGAGGCATAAAAAATTCTTTTCTAAAACTGTTCTACGTATTTTAATTTTTCATGGATGAAAAATTAAGACCCCCCGAAATTAAGGATTTACTCAAGATACCCTAGATATTATATAAATTGAACCCAATTGACACTGTTTCACTGTCCTAAGTTATCATATGTCTAAAAGAAGCACAAGAAAAATTGATATGTGTGTTAAATAGCAGCAACACAGAGCCATAAATTTGTGTTTGAGCAAATTTAAACTTTATTAATAATGTTCCCAATATGTCTTGTGTTTCAAGGTTTTCCTCTACTTCTCTAAGTTACTGGACTTTGATCCAACATAAAACTTATGCTGCTACATAAATATTGATTTTCACATAAATGCAGTATGGCTTGTTATAGAGAAGTAGCTTGCATTTATGAGTATTCTCAATAGAGTAATTAGCATTCAATAGAGTTTAACTACACAAGATTCTTTCTTAGCTACTATTTAATTAACCAGATCAATGAACGTTTTCCTTTCCCAGTGAAGTAAGTCATATAGAAAGTCTTCAAGAGTTTAGAGATAGGACAGTGGGGAGAGACTCTTGCCTTGCTTGTTGCTGTCATTGATCTGAGCCTTGGCATAGGATATGGTCCCTAGAGGAAGGCCAGGAGCACTCCCTGGCCTAGAAAATATACTTTGAGCATCACCACTGGGTATGGCCCCAATATGGGAATATATATGTAATATGTATAATATATTATATTATATGTATTATATATTATAATATTATCTATAATTATAATATATAATATTACATATTATTATATTATATATTATTAGTAATAATATATATATATATAAAAATCAGTCTTCCCATTCATCATCGATTGGCTCAAGTGGGCACCAGTAACATCTCCATATGTCCTGTCTCATGCAAGTAGAGCCCAAGGGCACCTGCTTACTCAGGAACATAAAGAGCCTCAAACCATTCCATCAGATCATGGGAATGAGGTCTATAATTGTTACTCGTATTTGGCATATCAAATACGACACGGGTAGCTTGCCAGGCTCTGCCGTGCGGGTGGCATACTCTTGTAGTCAATATGTATAAATTTATATCTACCTACATTTTATTTTTTATGCTAAAAACTAGTAACAATTATGGACCTCAAATCCATGACACAAAGAATGGTTTGAGGCTCTTCCTGTCCCTGGAGCAAGCAGATGCCCTTGAGCTACAGCTACACTTGCTTGCAACAGGATGCATGGAGATGTTACTGGTGCCTGCTCAAGCAAATCGATGAACAATGGAAAGACAGTGACATACACAATCCTGCCATTTACCCCTTGAGGTGTTGCAGGTGTGGCTGTGGTGCCCGGCTGTGTCAGCAGGTGGCAGACAGGATACAGGCTTGTCTATACCCAGGGCTCTGCCCGTGGGCCCTGGATGGTTGATGGTCTGACATAGAAAAGACAGGGGCCCCTAGGATGAACCCAGAGCCACGGCAGAGCCTGACAAGATACCCATGGTGTATTCAACATGCCAAAAACTGTAACATTAATGAACCTCATTCCCAATGAGTTTCCTCATACCAATGAATGGAGACATTACTGGAGCCTGCTCGAGCAATGAATGGTCAATGGGAAGTCAAGTGATACAAGTGATACATATACAATATATCTTCAAAGCATTTTTGAACAATTTTGGATTGATTTGCATACTTACCAAGAATCACTTTTATCTGACTCCAAATATCGTTAACCATAATTAATATAGTAATTACTTTGATTAAATATTAATTGTAAAAGAGTTATAATTTCTCTTTTAAGTAGGTTAAAAGATTCAACTTTGTGAAAGCAAGCCACTAAAACAAAACTGCTACCAGGATTGATCCAGAGATGAATAGATGAATAAAAAGATTGGGGAGAAAAAGCCTTAAAAGTCTGCAAACACTTTGCACTGGGATTTGTTTACATGTGTTTTAATTTTTATTTTCATTTTAAGAGACTCAAACTGGAAATTATGGAAGTCACATTAATGGTATTTTAGCAAGAAAGGTTATACAAATATCCACTAGCATATTTATTCAATGAAGAAACCTTACTTTTACATCAACAAACCACATGGAAAATATACATTCTTATATTTAAAAAAACTGTCCAAAACATTTTATGATTTTTATGGTGCATATATCAAAGTTTTTATTATTTTTGTTTCAACCATTTTTTCTAAAAACTTGCTAATTAATTGCATTTCTCCTGTTAAATGAGAAAATTTCTACTATATCTATTTTTAGTATTTGCAAATGCCCTATGTGTAAATGGGTTTGATTAATATTGACACGGTGTACTTTATTTTTTATGAGCCTTTTGTTTGTTTTTGTCAAACCTGGTTGAGCTCAAGGTTAATTCTTGGCTCTATGCTCTGGGATCTCCCATGATATTGCTCTGGAAAACCACATATATTGTGAAGTATTGAACCAGGTACAAAGCAAGTGCCTTTACCCTTGTACAATTTTCCTAACCTCGATGAATGTTTTATGATCTTCCAATTAATGAAGACATGGTTCTTCCAATATGTATTAATAATCTTACATTTTATCGCCCTTCTTTCTAAGCCCTAGATCATCATTATCATCAATAATGTTTAATATTACTATTATTAACTAAAATTTTTAGGCTAACTGAATTATAGTATGCTTGCAATATGAAAAAACACTAAATAATCACCCAGGAGAACCAGGTGGGAATCTATTCACATTTGCAAAAAATGTTCCTGGTGAAACTTTTACTGAAAAACAATGTTGTCTATCATCTCTGAAATGAAATGTTCTGTGATATATATTTGTACAGCTGAAACCAGGGTATACAATTATGAATTCTAATGGTTCTAGGAATTCAAACCAATTCTTTTTTTATTTAATTTTTTATTTAAATTACTGTGAGATACACAGTTAAAAAAAACTATTTATGTTTTTTTTTTGCTTTTTGGGTCACACCCGGCGATGCTCAGGGGTTTCTCCGGGCTATGCACTCAGGAATTACTCCTGGCGGTGCTCGGGGGACCATATGGGATGCCGGAGATTGAACCCAAGCCGGCACGGGCCGGCCGCCTGCAAGGCAAACGCCCTACCGCTGGGCTATCGCTCCGGCCCGATATGTGATTTAAGTCTTACAGTGTTCCAACAATAATCTATCTACCAGGGTACATTTCCCACCACCAGTGTCCCCATTGTTGCTCCTGCAAAAGTCCCCCCCACAAGCCTTCCTCTATGGAAAGCACTTTTCTTCTTTCTCTCTTTCTACTTTTGCGCATTATGGTTTGTAATATAGATATTGAGAGGCCATCATGTTTGGTCCTTTACCCACCTTTAGCACACATCTCCCATCCGGACTCAACACTTCCAGTCTTCATTGTCATAGTGATCATTTCTCTATACCAATTGTTCTTTTCCCAGCACTTAAGACAAGCTTCTAACAGAGGACAAATCGTTCTTGCTAACAGTTGCTTGATCATACCCCTTTCCCCCATCTCAGGATATTTAAATAATTTTACTTGTAGTTTTTATTCTTTCTGGATCTTCCATTCACATTCCTTTTTTTTTCCTTTTGGTTCATACCAGGCGGTGCTCAGGTGTTATTCCTGGCTCTTTTGCTCAATTAATCCCATATGGTTGCTCTGGGGACCATATGGGATTCGGGGATCAAACTTAAGTTGGCCACATGCAAGGCAAATGCCCTACCTGCTGTGCTATTGTTCCTGCCCCCATTCATATTCCTGAAAAGATTTATTGGTTGATTATTCTATATTCCTTCCTTCCACAAATATCTATGCTTCACATACTATGTTCAAGTCATTTTGAAGGATCTAAAATACCAAATAAAAGCACTCTTCTCTAACCTTAGTGATCTTATATCCTACCAAGGAGAGTTCATAAATAATTGCATAGATAATAATTAACTATGATTATGGCAATTGCTATGAAGCAAAGGGCATCATATTACAAAATGTTTGAAACCTAATTAAATAAGTCTGTGTACTTTATTGGATAAAGTGACATTAAAATGAATATAAACCATAGCGTAAGTGAGAAAAAAGGAACTGGCTTGAAATATTTCACAAAGTCAGTGAGATTAACTCTGTGCCAGGGAATTTTTGGAATATTCTAGCAGGAAAAGGAATCAGTGAGACATAAGACTTCTTATAATTTTGGGGTAGAATATTGTAAAATGAGGTTTGAGTCTGGATGTTTAAAATGGTGGCCCTCATGGTGTAGGGGCTCCTCTGGCTTCTTGTGAGGCTCTGCTGGGATGGCAGGCCAGGGCTAGAACATCCGGACTCCACAGCTTGTCAGAGCTCCACCCAGCAGAAAGCTGATCAATACATGCAAGAGATGGCAGGCTACTACAAGAGTATCCCACTCGCTTGGCAGAGCCTGGCAAGCTACCTGTGTTGTATTCGATATGCCAAAATCCAGTAACAATTAGAGACCTCATTCCCATAACCTGAAGGAATGGTTTGAGGCTCTTTATGTTCCTGGAGTGGGCTGAAGCCCTCGGGCTATCTCGCGTGGTGACAGGACGTATAGAGATGTTACTGGTGCCTGCTCGAGCAAATCAATGAACAGTGGGAAGACAAGTGATACAAATGAAAATGAGGTTTAGGAAAAAAAGTCTAACTTAGAAAAAAAAGTCAATTATGAGACACACTCATGATCTCCCCTATGAAAATGTCTGTAAATGGAATATTGCAGCATCGTTTCAAATACCCAGGTGATACAGATGGAAAAGAAATAATGTTTGAGATTTGCTGAATTAGACCTGTTTACTTTCTATGTTTATGATATCTGATTGGAGAACATTATGCTATTTAATTAACTAGATAAATAAGTGTGTTCTTTAAATATAGACTTTATTCTGATTTTGTTCGGAACCATTTAATCTTTCCCTTTATTTCATTCGTTTTTCCCTAGAAAATAATGAAGAATTATATATAGAGAATGTAGTAACAGCTCTTCTTTTTATTTTAATGACTGCTTTTTTTGCTACTCATAAAATATCAAAATCTAGGTAGGAACATCTATTTCTTTCATGTTGCACATCAGAAAATGTGACCCAGAGAGGTTAATTGCCTTTCTGGGAACCACAGGTCTGCCCAAAGAAGTGCAAAGGTCTTCTGACTCCAATGTCCACTCTTTTGCCCCTAGATCTCCTGTGTCCCTTTATCTCATCTGGGGGTCATTAGTATTTGTTCTTTCCTCAAATGGCAGTTTGCACATGAACTAGATCTATACTCAAAGGAAATAGAAAACAATAGGAAATGCTAAATGTTGAACTTTTCACAGGTGATGTTTCAGAAATTGATGTCAAGAATAAAATAGCTGCTGGCAGTTACAACTGTTTGCATGTCATTTTACAAAACAATGCCTATGAAGCCTTTGCAGGTTAAAGTTTCACATAAATTGGGCAATTCTGGCTTCCTATATTCTTCCTGACCTCCTTTCACTGGCATTTTTTTTAAACATAGCTACATAGACCCATTGGACTTCACATATGCTAAGCTCTTTTGTTGTTGTTGCATAAAAATTATAATTATTAAGGGAAAATGATTTAAACAGAGAAAGCATAAAAATCCTGGGGGCTGTTTGCATTTACTAACACTTGTTTCAATCACAGTATCCCCAGAGCATGCGTGATTCTAATCAATTGTGAAGTGGAACCAACTTCATCTCTGGAGATTGTTTAAGCATATCAGTTCAGCAGCATATAAAGGTGAGTTGTGAAGATGTTTGGTCCAGAGATTTTTTCCATTTCTGAAACCACAATGTGATTTTATTACAGTGTGAGAGACTTCAGTCTGCTATTCCCAGTTGATCTGTTGAAAATCAAACCTCTTCTGTAATAGTAGAAGTGGCTCATTTGGGAGACAGTGTGGGGAGCAGTGATGAATGAAGGTGAGTGCCCTTATGAAAAGAAACACCAGACAGCTTTTCCCTCACTGTTCTCCAACTATGGCAGATACTGTAAGAAAGTGGATTATCTGCAAACCAAGAAAGTGGTCTCAGCAGACACTGGATCTGCTAGTGCCTTGATCTTGTTTCCTGGCCTCTAAACTGTGTGAAATGTTGTTTAAGCCATATGGGTCTGTTTCAGTTGACAGGATGAAAAAGCACAAAATCACTGGTTCAAGTCACCCTTTCTTTTTAATTTTGTCCTTCCTAAGTCATCCATTCTATGACAACTTCTTATAGTAGTTCAGCTGAGAGGTGGAATTAATAATTAACAGATCACCACATGGAAGCTTATAGAGAATTTCTTTAGAGCACAAACCCTTTGGTTGTCCCTGGGATCTCCAATGTCAGGTGTTCATGTTCTGTATATTTTGCTTCTGTGTAGTGTGGGGGCTAATCCGTGACCTGCTTTTAAGCAACATCACATCTTGGAATTGTGTTACATGCAGTTGTACTATTCATCTTCAAAGAAGATTCCGGCTTTGAAGAAACAAGCTTGCATGTTGTGGGGTGCTTTATAAATGTGGTCACACAGTCAGGAGTGGTGGGTCACTTTCCAACCTCTAGTCAGCATGAAACTGAAGTTGTCCTTCCAACAACTTGCAAGTTATTGAACTCTGCTAACAACCAACTGAATTATTAGCCATGAAGCTCAGATGAGACTGCTTCTGTGCCCCAAGTTTCACTGACTGAAACTTTAGGAGACACTAGATGGTGTGGTAAATCATTCTTAATACCTGTCATTGAATGTGTATTGTTTTAAATCACTGTAATTGTGTTAGGTAACTGGAGAACTAAAAGTTTCTACAAATCACCAATTTGTGTAAAACAGTAGATTCCTCAATATAAATCTTGGCAAGAAATCCAGTCTCTGAATCAAATATGAGTCCCAGGGTGTATAATTAAGCACGAAGAAAGAGGTTACGGATATTTGGGTGTCAGATTTCTCTGGTCTGAATGCAGGAGTTTAGAAAACATACCAAGCAGCGGCCCTAGTCTCCACCCTGGAAGGGTGTCGCTAGGGCAGTTAGGAAGCCCAGGAGGAGGGTGGGTGGTCCGCAGGGCCGGGCCGGCCAGGGCAGGGCACTGAGCCGAAGGGGGCACCCGTGGGTGCTGCTGCACCAGACCCTGACGAAAGTTGGGGGATTGGGGGTTGGATCCCTTGTGTGCGCATGTTTGTTGTGTGTGTGGGAGTGTTGTACACTTGCATACACATTTTATACGTGCGTGTGTAGCGTGTGTACCTACTGCTGCAGTGTATTGCTGCCATGTATTCACCTGCTTCCCAGGCGCCTAAACTGTGACTTTAACACACAAGCCCCCTGGCCAATTGCTTTTTTCTCTTTTATTTCTCTTTTATTTCTCTTTCATTTCTATACTGAGAGTATACCACCTACACGGCAGAGCCTGGCAAGCTATCCGTGTTTTATTTGTTATGCCAGAAACTAGTAACAATTATGGACCTCATTCCCATAAACTGAAGAATGGTTTGAGGCTCTTCCTGTCCCTGGAGCAAGCAGATGCCCTTGGACTACACTTGCTTGTGACCAGACATATGGAGATGCTACTGGTGCCTGCTTGAGCAAATCGATGAACTATGGGAAGAAAGTGATACAGTGATACCAAGCAGCAATAAATCAAAGGAATTGTCACCCACTTAAAATATCTGTACTGTGTCCTGTTAGATAAGTTTCTATAGGAAAAGAAAGGTGACAATCTATCGTTTTTATCTCATAGTCTAATTTCTGATTTTTCCCTCTATGGCATTCAAACCAAACTGGCTTTCACTCCATTAAACTATTCCGTGTAATTATGGCCAGGGACTAGTAGACAGACTAATTACACTTTCACATCATTTGATTCTGTACCTGCTTAATAACCCCCTTTTCCTTATTCTCTAGTAGAAGAGTTCCTATAGTATACTCCCTCAAGGCAGTACAAATTTAAACTGCCAGAGGGATGATCGTGCCTTTAGAAAAACTTCTTCAAGATCTTGTTTCATTCAGTAGTGTACAAACTGCTTATAGAAGAGTAATATCTTAGCCATCTGTATACTGCCTGATATTTTACCACCTGGTTTAACGTATAAGTTCATGTGCAAATGAGTTTACTTTAATTAATTATGAGGGTCTCTCACAAAGCTATCAGAAGACCCAGGATTCCCTCCTAGAGATTCTTGGCCTACCAGCCTGGCATTTCTAGATGAGCACTGAGGAATTGGTATTGCTCAGAAAATGTGGTGCCAGAAGGATGCTCCATTGGTGTTACAGAGGCTTCAAGGCCACACCTCCAGAATAGGGGAAAGTGACTTATATCAACCCAGTACTGGAGGCATGCAAGGCATGAGCCTTAACCCCCATAATATTTATTCAGCCACGAAAATGATTTTATTTTAAACAAATGAAAGAATGCCATAGTGAAGATGTTGGAAGATTGGGGCAAGATAAATCTGCACTCAAATTTCTATGTGACATGTCTTTGAATTCTACAGGAGTAAATTACCAAATCAGTGGTAACATTGGCTTCTTCATATGGAAAGAATGATCCATAGCTTCTGCTCTTTCAGGGAGCCTTTCAAATATTAATCTGTGTTTCCAACAAATACTGTGTAGCTTTTATTATCTGACAGATGTGGTTTGAGGCTGGGGTAGAGGAATGCATGAGTTTGAATATCAGCTTTGAGGATAAGAAATCATTTAGCAAAAAGTGGACAAAAGGGGAATATACTATAGGAACTCTTAGACTAGATAATTATTAGGTCATGAGCAATAAAACCTACAATCAGAAATAAAAGAAACAGGCAATGAATTTGATTTTTTTTTCTTTTTTGGGTCACATCCGGTGACACTCAGAGGTTATTCCTGGCTCTTAGCTCAGGAATTATTCCTGACTCTTCATTCAGGAATTACTCCTGGTGGTGACCTGTGCACCATATGGGATGCTGGGGATCGAACCAGCTCCAAGGGCACTAAAAGTTTTTACAACAGAAAACGATCTTGTGAAGAGGGTGAAATTAGTATAGAAATACGCAGAAAGTACCACAGTAAAATATGTCAATAACTAATGGGAAAACATTTTTGACAGAATGATTGTAGAGATTAATTTATAGAATAATCAACCACATTGTACCTAATACATTTTCGTGAAATGTGACATTAAATCAAAAGTTAAGTGACTCTGAAACACGAGCTAAGAAATGTTTCAAAGTTGGTTATGGTGGGAATTTACATATGGATTACCTGTATCTATTTATATGGAATACTAGAACTTTGGATAACACAATAAAGGCACCAATGGTTATTGCTTAGTATATGTAAAAACCATAATATTCTCCATAATTCCATGCAAGGTATCATTTGGTGATTTTTGGTAGGGACTGTGACCTATGGAGCTGTGGTTCAGGTCCAGTGATGCTCTGATTGTTTGTGCTGGGGATCACATTACCATCTCCATGGTAGTTGATAGCAAGCATGTGGGGAACATGCAGTTCTGAAGCTCAAACTCAGGTCCTTTCGGGTGCTGACTGTGTATCCCTCCATGTTGAGCCAATATTACCCAATATTATCTCTTGCTGCTAAGCAATTTTTATTTTGACAGCATATTTTAGTATATTCAATCCACCTTCCCCTGACATCTCCTAGATGAGCCAACAATTATTTACCAACTTCTCCAATAGACAAAACAAAAAGAACTTTGATATCCACATTTTTTTCTTCAAGCTCCAAATTTCTTATATTCTAAATCATATATATATTATAAGTAATCCTTATTTTGTACTTTTGCTTAATGATTTATTATGAGGAAATAAACACACGTCTTTGCAGTTTTGAATTACACAAAGCTGGGTGATCACGGCTTATTCTTGACTCTGTGGTCAAGGCTCACTGCTGGCAGTGCTTGGGAGAATATATGGTCACTGGCCACATTCCAGCCATATGCCAACCCATGGTATTATTTGGCCACTCTTTGATCAAAATTTAGTTCTCTAGCTAGACTATAAATGTTTTGAGAAAAGTATTGTGCATAAATATATTTATTTTAGTAGATATTAATAATACTCAGCTCTGCAGTTCTGGGGGGAGGAGATGGAGATTAACAGAACTTTTAAGGTTCTCAAGTATTTAACTACATTTTGCTTCAGTATTCAGTATAAATACAACAATAAAGCCACATATTTTCCCTTGTTTTGTAATGCATAGTTGAGTTCAGACAATTGAAGTAAATCACAACCATGTTTATACAGGAAAGACACAACACAAAGTCATGAAACAAGAATTTTTATCACAACTTTATCTGGTTTACTTTGTATTCTAAGACAATGTGTATTATGATTCTCTACAAGCTGAGTATTCCTAAAAAGAAATGGCATGATATGCAAAATTATTTATAATTGTGTCACATTTATGATATATTATAAATATGATTTACTAGCTTTATATCCACTTGAAGATAAATATTCTTTTTATATATTTCCATATGATGACTATTACTCAAGAAACTTATTATTGGAATTATTGGAAAACTTATTAAGGAATTTTGCAAAGAAATATGCTGATTATATTCATAAACTATCTTTGTAGAATGATATACACACTAGAATGGCAGTATTTCAAAGGTCATATAAATGAATTAATTCAGTAAGCATTTATTGATACTAAATCCCAGCACTGTGCTGTGTCATGAATACAAAAAGAGGCTGGCTAGTTCCTAGTTTTTATGTTTTCAGATTGGTGTGAAAAGTATGTTTAAAGTGAAAAATCCCATATTAAAATATAAATTCTTGTTAAATATGTATTGAATTTAAATGAATTAATATATTGTTGTAGTACATATTGATGAATGATTAATTATGTAGAATAGTATGGATGATTTAAGATTCCCTAGAAAAGTCGGTGCTTGACCTCTAATTGAAAGATAGGACAGGTATAACTAGACTATGATTCATTTGAGAGGTATAACATAAAGGCAAAAAGTATTTTCTAAGATACAGAGCTGGTATTATTTATGGACATCTGTGTTGATGCAGTCAAGGGGGAGGATGAGAAGCAACAATGAAAAGTTAGATTTAATATTGGAGGACCTCTAATTTAAACTTTCTTCAATATCATGTTTTTCCTAATTCACTAGTCTAGCAAATATGATTCTCTCCCAAGCTTTTACAAGTTGGTTTTATTAAAGTTTCTTATTCCAGGAAACAGGAATAAAAATTACTTCAGATATGAATTGCAGATCCTTTTAGTACTGGTCTTACATGAATGATATTACTGTTCTCTCAATATCCTTAACAGAATCATTTGCATCTCTGTCTGGTGTTCTCTGCTGACACTTGTTGCCACATTTAAACCAATAGTAAGCCCATTGAATATACAGGAAAAATGCTCGTAAATATGTGTAGGATGTCAGTTATGCAGGTTAGTAAACCTTGTTTATAATAACCTTCTGGTTGGAATGCCAACTTGTCCAGTCCCTTTGAAAATCAATATAGCCATTCCTCAAAAAAGTTGATATTAAGCTCCCATTTGACCTAGCAATGATACTCCTGGGAATATATCCTGCAGATCCAAAAACAAATAGTAAAAACACCATCTGCACTTCTATATTCATTGCAGCACTTTTCACAATAGCCAGAATCTGGAAACAACCTGAGTGCCTGAAAACAGAAGACTAGATAAAGAAATTATGTAGTACATCTAAACAATGGATGCGCTGGTGGATTACCAGGGCCGTGCGCTGGCGGAAGCGGCGGCTGCATTCCAGGCAGGTGTAGGGCTTCTACAGAGACAGACATGGGGCAGAGCTGCTACTGGCTCTCCCAGTACCCAGCCGCTAATGAGGCACCCGGGAGGGATGGCAGGTTCTAACCCTGGCTTGCCACCCCAGCAGAGCCTCACAACAAGCCATATGACCCCCACTCCATGAGGGCCTCCATTTCCACACCCGGACTGCCCCCTCGTCAGAACTCCACCCAACAGACGAGCCTATCACAGCCTGTCTCACGCGGTCGCAAGCGGCATTGCAGTTCATCAATAAATTTTGGATTTTGAGATGACTACAGGAGTATGCTACCAGCACGGCAGAGCCTGGCAAGCTACTCGTGTCATATTTGATATGCCAGATACCAGTAACAATATTAGACCTCATTTCCATGACCTGATGGAATGGTTTGAGGCTCTTTATGTTCCTGGAGCAAGCAGGTGCCCTTGGGCTCTACTTGCATGAGACAGGTCATATGGAGATGTTACTGGTGCCCGCTCGAGCAAATCGATGATGAACGGGAAGACAGTGATACAGTGACAGTGATATAAACAATGGAATTTATGCAGCTGTCAGAAAAAATAAAGTCTTGAAATTTGCTTGCATATGGATGGACATAGAGATTACAATGCTGAGTGAAGTTAGAAGGAAAATGACAGATAAAGAATGACTGCATTCATTAATGGGATATAAATATATACCAGTGTTCTAATAATTTTGGGAAATGTTCAGACTAGAACTGAGCATTGAATGCACACAAAGAGATTTACATGATAATCCCCCAAATGTCTGTAGGGCAAACCACAATGTGTAAAAGAAGGTAGAGAGAGAGATAAAGAGAGACAGAGAGAGACACAGAGAGACAGAAAGACAGAGAGAGAGAGAGACAGAGAGAGACAAAACTAAAAGAAAGTGCCTGCTATAGAGGCAAGCTGGGGAGGGGAGGGAATCATGGGACATTGGTGGTGGGAATAGGTGGAGGGATGGGTGCTGGAACAATGTATGACTGAAACCCAATCATGAACATCTTTGTAACTGTGTATCTCATGGTGCTATAATAAAATCATTTTTAAATGAATATGTTTATGTGATAACCATAAATAAATAAATAAATATGTGATAACCATAAATAAAATAAAATATCCTTCTGGATGAGGATTGATTTAAATCATCTAATTTTATAAATATGTTTGAAAAGAGAAATGTGTTTTCTGTGTAGTCTGGCATTTAAGTGTTTTTTCCTTCTAACTTGTTCTGAAGATTTAGAAATGATTTCCCCCATTTTCTTTGTAAGCATCTTCTCACCATACTAAAATTCATTTCCTGGAGCTGAGAAATTGTGCAACAAGTAGGGTGTTGCTTTCAATGGAAAAGACTCAGACTCTATGTTGAGCACCCCATAATCTTTTTGAGCTCTACCAGTAGCAATCCCTGAGAGCCATTGGATTACACCATTTTGATCACAAAACAAAACAAACGCACTTCCTGTTTTGCCATTTTCATATTTCTGAGATAAAAATCAACAGAAACAAAATGAGGGAAGCTCCTCCACTCACAAGCTTAGCTTTTCACATGTATTTTAAAACAGCTAACAGGAGCTGGAGAGTTGATACAGCAGTTAAGACACTTGCCCTGCATGTAGTTTACCTGGATTTGATTTCTGGTAACTCATCCCATGAGATCTCCTGACTTTGCTAGAAGTGATCCAGGAGCACAGAGCCAGGAGTAAGCAGTGAGCACTGCTGGGTGTGTCAGCAAAACTAAATGGAAAATTATTTTCTCGTTATTTTCCATATTATCAATGTGTAGATCAGAAGTTTCCTTGGCTCCAACAACTGCCCGGGGAATGCACCCACTTTGGGAAACCAGACATGCTAAATCAGTATATTGGATAACTGAAAGCAAAATGATCTCTGAGACTAAAAACATCCTCTGTCTTTGCAAACAATATATGGAACAAATATATTGGTTTAACACAACACCCTGAAAATAGGTAAATTAAAAGTTTGAGTTAGTGCTCCACTTCCATTAACACTGTTTTTTCCTCTGTATTTAAAATAACAGATGGTGGATGTTAAAACTACTGGACTCTTTTTAAAATGTTATTTTATTATACCACTGTGATTTATACAGTTACAGAGGTATTTATGATTGGGTTTCAGTCATACAGTGTTCCAGCACCCATACCTCCACCGTTACACATTTCCCACCACCAATGTCCTTAGATTCCCGCCCTCTCCCCCAGCCTTCTCTATAGCAGGTGCTTTCCCTCTTCTCTCTCTCTCTTTTACTCTCTCTCTTTCACTCTCTCTCCCCATCTCTTCTTACACATTTGTCATGCACTACATACATCTAGTGATTATCATGTAAATCCTTTGCCTTCATTCAATGCTCAGTTCTAGTATGCCATTACTGTTTCTAACAATTAGTAGAAAATTGGTATATATTTACATCCCACAAATGAATGTACTGCACATTTTGATCCACTGTATCACTGTCTTCCCGTTCATCATTGATTTGCTAGAGCGGGCACCAGTAACATCTCCATATGTCCTGTCTCATGCAAGTAGAGCCCAAGGGCACCTGCTTGCTCCAGGAATATAAAGAGCCTCAAACCATTCCATTAGGTCATGGGAATGAGGTCTATAATTGTTACTTTTATTTGGCATATCAAATATGACACGGGTAGCTTGCCAGGCTCTGCAGTGTGGGTAGCATACTCCTGTAGTCATCTTTAAATCCAGCAATTATTGATGAACCCAGCTGAGCGGGACTGTGATAGTCTGGTCTACTGGATGAAGTTCTGATGAGGGGGAGTCCGGATGTGGAAAATGGAGACCCTCATGGAGTGGGAGGTCGTCTGGCTTGTTGCGAGGCTGTACTGGGGTGGCAGGCCAGGGCTAGAACCAGCCATTCCTCTCGGGCACCTCGTGAGTGGCTGGGCACAGGGAGAGCCAGTAGCAGCTCTGCCCCATGTCTGTGAGTCTCTGGATCAGCATACCTGGGCTGGATTAAAAAAAGACTGCTGCAGGGTGGATCTTGATGAGCCAAGCTGTGATAGTCTGGTCTGCTGGGTGAAGTTCTGATGAGAGGGAGTCTGGATGTGGAAAATGGAGGCCCTCATAGAGTGGGGGGGAGTTGTCTGGCTTGTTGCGAGGCTCTGCTGGGGTGGCAGGCCAGGGCTAGAACCCGCCATCCATCCTGGGCACCTCATGAGCAGTTGGGCACAGGGAGAGCCAGGTGCAGCTCTGCCCCCATGTCTGAGTCTCTGGATCAGCATACCTGGGCCGGATTTAAAAAAGACTGCTGCAGGGTGGATCTCGATGAGCCAGGCTGTGATAGGCTGGTCTGCTGGGTGAAGTTCTGATAAAAGGGAGTCCAATGTGGAAAATGGAGGCCCCTAATGGAGTAGGGGGTCGTCTGGCTTGTTGTGAGGCTCTGCTGGGGTGGCAGGCCAGGGCTAGAACCCGCCATCCATCCCGGGCACCTCGTGAGCGGCTGGGCACAGGGAGAGCCAGTAGCAGCTCTGCCCCATGTCTGTGAGTCTCTGCACATTTTGATAAAAAAATAAAGTTTTGTGGCCAGGGCTCACGACTTTCTTCTAGCTCTATGCTTAAGTATTTTTCCTGATGAGGCTTGGGGTACTGTAAGGTGTACCAGGTATTAAATGTGGGTCATGCAAATGAAAGGCATACACCTGCTTGCTGTACTATCTCTCTGCATCCCACATTTTGATGAATTTTTATAAAAGGTGAGTCCATTGTTGTTTCTCTAATTTTTCTTGTCTTCCCAGTTCCCATAGTTCATTTTCATAGACCAGTCTATATTTATTGGAATTTTATACAAGTAGAATAATAAAGTGTTTTCTCTTTCCTTGAGATCTATCTTATTTCTTCAAGAAAATTTATAGATATATTTATCCATATTGTACAAATCACTTATTTTGTTTCACCACTAAATATATTACTTTGTGCAGGCTCATTAAAATTTGTTTATTCATTCACCCATTATTTTTTTCATTATTTTATTAGAAAAATCTCCACAAAATATAATATGTTGGGTTACTTAAACAATGAAAATTGAACTGGATATATAGTTTGGCAGTAAATGTCTTACGGTGCTTATGTGAAGCCAAGGCGTCTCCTTCCTTCCAGTCAACACACACGTTGGACATATTTTAAAAGAACATTTATTTCCTGACATTTCAGATGCATGAAGTCACATATCAGTCTGCCACCAAGATTGTTGATTTTATTTTTTTGTTCTGATGATGTTTCTCTTTGGGGCATTTAATGAGCAATATTTTTTTCCTTTGTGTGTATGTCCTTTTTTCCTCTAAGGACACCAGTTACACCAGTTAGATCAGGGTAAAAGACTCTCTTTTACTCTCTAAAATAAATTTTCAAAATACATTCACATTTGAATCGTGATTCCAATTTATACGTTTGTTGATGTGATGCAGCTTAAAATGGTTTTTTTTCCTACTTTTGAGGTATGGGCTGTCATATACAGTTCATTTTATGTATACATTTGCCTTCATTTGTCTTGGATAAGTACCTGGAAATGGTCTTGGCCATATAGTAAGTGAAAATTAACTTTAATAGTAAAACTAGTTTTTGCCAGTTTACAGGATCAGCCCCATGGAAGAGTTCTTAAAAGCTAGGTTTTATTATTATTTTTTTTTTAGTTTGATACTCAAACTTTTTTTTTTTTGTTTTTTTTGGGACACACCCAGCAACGCTCAGGGGCTTACTTCTGGCTCTGCACTCAGGAATTACTCCTGGCGGTGCTCGGGGGACCATATGGGATGCCGGGGATAGAACCCGGGCCTGCATGGGCCAGCTTGCAAGGCAAACGCCCTACCCGCTGGGCTATTGCTCTGGCCCGATACTCAAACTTTTTTGTAGTTGTCATTGTTGCTGATGACCAAACTCTGGGGTGCTCAAAGGATTATTTCTGACTTTAGGCCAAGGGATCACTCCCAGTGATCCCTTGGTCTAAAGTCAGAAATCACAGAGTGATTACTCAGAGACTTTGCAATGTTAGCATCAGTCCATGCCATCCTCATAACTATGCGCTTAGTTTTATGAACTATTTCTCTGGCCCGAATTTTAGACATTCTTATTGTGAATTTAATTGTAGCTTCCTGATGGATAAGACATTTCATTTGAGCTTTATTTTTTTGTTCAGTTTTGTTATCTACGTAGCATCTTTAGTAAAGTGTTAACTGTCATTTATCTCTCTGATCCCTGGCACTACAAAATTAATAAATAGTTTTATATGACCAGTAACAGTTATAGACCTCATTCCCATGACCTGATGGAATGGTTTGAGGCTCTTTATGTTCCTGGAGCAAGCAGATGCCCTTGGGCTATCTTGCATGTGACAGGACATATTGAGATGTTACTGGTGCCCGCTTGAGCAAATCGATGATATATGGGAAGACAGTGATACAGTGATACGGTGATATGACCAAATATCTTTATTGTGCTTTCTTTTTATGAGCAGCATATTATCTGAGCATATAGTTCTAGTTTGATGATTGTTTTCATTAAGCTCCTTCAGGTCTTTACTTACATGGTCTTACTGAAAATGTATGAACCTTCAAATCTTTTTCTAAGTTCTTTTAATAGTTTATATTTTTATTATTTTATAGCAATTTGATTTTGATATGCTTTATATTTTTAATGGTTACTCTGCTTGCATTCTTGAACTTCATGAGATGAATTTTAGCTATTGTTAGTTGCAAATGTATGTAATTTTTCTCTCCAGTTTTGGAGACTCCCCAATACATATAGTTCACTGCAAAACTCTATGAAATATTTACTGAGTCATTTTTCCCATAATTATTTCCAGAAGTTTTCACATTGGATTATTTATTTTATTGCCTTTTCAAGTTTATTCTCTCTCTGGAATATTTTGACTGCTTTAAACTAAACAGTCATTTATTTGACTGAATACAATTATCACATATCACTATAACATATATCATATATACACATGTAATTGATTGAAAAAAAATCTCCCCACTTTGTTTTTATTTAGACTTTGCTTCTATGTGCATTTATTTTCTAAATAATTTTTTAAGGCTGGCAAACCATTAATGTGCCTGAGTTTTCTCTTGCCTTGTTTGTTTCTCCATTTTCTACTTCCTGAAGTTTGAATTAATTGATAATTTAGGCCAAACGAAGCATTATAGGTTATCACTTAGGAACTAATTGTACTAGTTTTGCAAACGTTTTTCTTTTCAGGTGTTTCTGAATATGCCTCCTACCTCTTCATATTTAATATTTGTCTTTTTTATCTTTCATATTGCTCACATAGTTTAATCAAGAACTATTCTTTCCTGAATTTACTCGATCTCAGTGTTCACTGGACCAATTAAAACAACTTTACTACCGTAGTAATTCTGTTCACTTTCATCTTTATATAATCACCAATAAGTTTAGGCATATTTACCATAAAACTTAACTAAATAATTAGAGGCTTTTCTGAAAATTTTTTAAATTAAAAGGTTTGTTATAGTTTGTGGACCTATTATTTTGTTAGTTTTACTTACCTGTGGGCCCAGACATAACCAGAAAAATATAAAAGCAATTCTCATTCTCTAATAAACTTTGATTTTTCTTCCAAAGGCAGGATTTTAATAAAATACAGTAAAGTGATAGCTCAATATTTGTAAAGTTTTAGTCATGCATCTACATATGTGTGTACATGTATGGACACATTTATATCACAGAATCCCCTCTTGCCAAAGTAAAGCAGGAGAAAGTGTTCAAAATCAAATTATTCTTTATGACATCTAGGTCAAATGTATTTTTTGGAGGATCTTTTAACATCTTGAGTTTTTTAAATGCAAAATTATAAAAAAACAAAATTCAAATTACCACACGTTTGTGAAAAAGAAGGTAACATGGATTTCTCCTGAAACTACAGACTATGGGGCCAGGAAGATAAAGCAGCAGAGAGGGAACTTGCATTGCATGCAGTTACCTAGGATTGATGCCCACCACTGTACATGCTTCCCTAAAGCCCCAGGAGTGATCCCTGTGTGCAGAGCCAGGATAAAGCCCTGAGCACTGTAGGCATGACCTCAAACCAAAAAGAAACTAATTGGGAAGCAAACCTGGAGTTCAGACACAGAAGGCAGTGGTTCTACCTCCAGATTAATATTTTTAAGGAATTTATGGAAAAAAGAGCTGTCTTGACGTAATGTAATTAGGCCTATGAAGTTAATAAATGTGGACTATTTTAGATGCTTGGTTGTCAGGGAGTCACTGGGGTCACCAACAGTATCAGATCAGAAGTTCTCTTCTACCTCCAAGGCCGCAGGGGGAATGGATGAAAACTTATGAGTGCAGCACAGTTCCAAAAAGGCTTTTAATAGTACAAAAACTCTACCACCACAAACAAATATAATAAAAGAACTCTAGCTATGGTCATAACTTAGACCATACATGAGATCCAAGTCTCCTACCAAAGAGGATTCCGCCAGAGTCCCACAAAGAGAGCCCTATTAAAGAGGAGCCCACCAAAGAGAGTGGTCCTACCAAAGAGAAGGGGCTACCTCAAGTCAGTCCCCTTATATACACAAAAGTAATCTTAACTTCAGGGAGGGTTCTGTCAACCAAGAATCCTAAACAGCTTCTAGATAGTAGAAGAGTGTAGAAGGGTGATGCCACAACCTACTATAGATCTAAACAAATGATTATGCCAAGAACTAATCCCTTATGAGATTATCTCTTATATAAAATACTGGAGAGAGAGGTATAAGGTAATACCTCTTAATTTCATGGCTTCATGTAATCTAGATTGTACCCACAAGGTCCTTCTTATTTATAATCTGCACCAGGGTTATTTTGAGTATCTTGTTCTCCATATATTGAAAGGGTGACACTTGCCTGCTTGAGAGCAAACTAGTTTGATCTTTCCTAGACATGGGGCAGTGCTGCTACTGGCTCTCACTGTGCCCAGCCGTTCATGAGGCGCCCAGGAGGGATGGCAGGTTCTAGCCCTGGCCCGCCACCCCAGCAGAGCCTCACAACAAGCCAGACAACCCCCCACTCCATGAGGGTCTCCATTTTCCACATCCGGACTTCCCCCTCGTCAGAACTCCACCCAGCAGACAAGCCTATCACAGCCCTCCTCGTGCAGCTGCTGGTGGCTGCGCGCGATTCATCAATAAATGCTGGATTTTGAGATGACTACAAGAGTATGCTACCCGCATGGCAGAGCCTGGCAAGCTACCCGTGTCATATTTGATATGCCAAATACCAGTAACAGTTATAGACCTCATTCCCATGACCTGATGGAATGATTTGAGGCTCTTTATGTTCCTGGAGCAAGCAGGTGTCCTTGGGTTCTACTTGCATGAGACAGGACATATGGAGATGTTACTGGTGCCCGCTCAAGCAAATCGATGATGAACGGGAAGACATCATAAGATTATCACTGTATAATCATAAGATTATACAGTGATAATCTTAATAGTCTCAACATAGCTAGGGTGGTAGTCTCCTAGTAAATTCTAACTGTCCCACGCTGGATCCAGTGGGTATAAAGAGGAGCTGTGCTCAATCTAGATAACATAGAAGTCTTAGTAGATGTATAACAAGTCAGAAGTTACTCATTCATAGTCAAGGTGACTTCTGAGACTGCCACACCCTCCATCAGTGTTTACATAGAAGAGAGATCTCATTAGTATGAAATCTGATTTAGGAACACGTAAATAGATTAAGCTGTGAGTGGATAAAACAGCAAAGCTCCCAAGCTAGCTAAGCCTGTCATCCAACACTTGGACATTTGCCTTATTCATTTTGATGTATTTTGAAAATGACTGAGGCTTGGAGTACAAGATTCTGAAATTATTCAGCTTTCCTTAATAATATCTTCCATTTTGTTTAATATTTAATATTCATAATCCTAATGAATAATAAGGCTTGTCAATTCTCATTTATATTAATTATAGTCCACTCACCCTATCAAGAGTCGGGAATTCGATAAATCATTTCTGCTTGAATATTGTAATTGTTGAGCCTGTTAATCAAGTTTCACCAGTCATATGCGTATAGATCACTTAGAAAGTCTTTAAAATATAAATTCAGTTTAATCTAAGTGTGATGTGGTCTGAGATTCTGAATGTCTAATCAACTCTTGAATGATTCACATAAAGTTCATCTGCAGACTATACGCTCAGCAGTCTTTAATGGTATTCCTGATTTTCTTCTATAGCTGATTCTGTTCATGGTCGAAAGAAAATCACATTCAAGGGCTGAGACAGAAAGTGGAAGGTGTGTGTATCAAAGTCTAAGCTCTCAGGTATGAAAGTTACCCTCTCTTTGTAGTTCTAATCTAGGTTACACTTTGACTATGGTCCTTATGACTGCCTGTTATTGTTTCATAACACCATTCATTTTTCTTTTTCTTTTTATATTTGGCTTTTGGGGGCACACCTGGTGATGCTCAAGGGTTATTCCTGGCTCTGCATTCAGGAATTACTCCTGGTGGTATTCAGGTGACCATATGGGAGACCAGGATAGAACTCAGGTGGGCAGTGTGCAAGGCAAATGCCCTACCTATAGCTCCAGCCCCACCATAGCATAGCACAAGTTCTTTAACATTATCCAAGTGTCTCTTGCATCAAAAGTGTCTGGATCCATATATGTATGTATATAAATATACATCTATGTATATCTATATCTATACCTACATATATACATATATAGGTATATCTATATCTATACCTACATAGATATAGGTATAGATATAGATATACATATATATCCTGGCCCTCGAGGTGTTGCAGGTGTGGCTGTGGTGCCAGGCTGTGTTGGCAGGTTACAGACAGAAGACAGGCTTGTCTACACTCAAGGCACTGCCCTGTGGGCCCTGGATGGTTGATGGTCTGGCATAGAAAAGACTAGGCCCCCTAGGATGAACTCACAGCCACGGCAGAGTCTGGCAAGCTACCCGTGGTGTATTCGATATGTCAAAAACAGTAACAATAATGAACTTCATTCCCAACAAATGGAAACATTACTGGTGCCTGCTCATGCAAATCAATGAACAATGGGAAGACAAGTGACAAGTGATATGCATATATATATACATATATAGCATATATATACGACACACACCACTTGTCACTTGTATATATAACATATATGTATATGTACATATATAAGTATATATCTATATATATCACTGTATCACTGTCTTCCCGTTCATCATCGATTTGCTCGAGCAGGCACCAGTAACATCTCCATATGACCTATCTCATGCAAGTAGAGCCCAAGGACACCTGCTTGCTCCAGGAACATAAAAGAGCCTCAAATCATTCCATCAGGTCATGGGAATGAGATCTATAATTGTTACTGGTATCTGGCATATCAAATACGACAAGGGTAGCTTGCCAGGCTCTGCCGTGCGGGTAGCATACTCTTGTAGCCATCTCAAAATCCAGCATTTATTGATGAACTTCACAGCCACTTGTGGCTGCGCGAGGAGGGCTGTGATAGGCTTGTCTGCTGGGTGGAGTTTTGACGAGGGGGAAGTCCGGATGTGGAAAATGGAGATCCTCATGTAGTGGGGGGGTCATCTGGTTTGTTGTGAGGCTCCGCTGGGGTGGTGGGCCAGGGCTATATCTGCTATCCCTCCTGGGCACCTCATGAACAGCTGGGCATGGTGAGAACCAGTAGCAGCTCTGCCCCATGTCTATCTATATCAATCTATCTATCTATCTATCTATCTATCTATCTATCTATCTATCTATCTATCTATCTATCTATCTATCTATCTATCTATCTATCTATCTATCTATCTATCTATCTATCTATCTATCTATCTATCTATCTATCTATCTATCTATCTATCTATCTATCTATCTATCTATCTATCTATATTCCAAAAAGCCTCCTAGAACATATCTATAGCTGATGCTTTGAAAACTATAAACTGTGCTGCAAAGTATGTTCTCAAAATATATACTAAAACCACTCTAAGTATATTTTTGCTTTCTTTTTATGCATTATTTCTAGTTTCATTCCACTGAGATACAAAAGGATAGTTGATATTTCAGTTTTCAAGTTTTTTTTGACACTTGTTTAGACATAGCATGTTATCTTTCCTGTAGAAGTTTCCTATACACAACAGATGAATGAATATTTAGATGTGAAGGCATGGATAACTCTCAAAATGTCTGTTTGACTCAGATTATCCAGGTCCGCTTTTAGACAATTCTTTCCCTGTTGCTGTTTTTGTCTAATTGATATGTACATTGGTGAGAGTGTGGTACTAAAGTTTCTTATTATGGGGCCAGAGTGATAGCACAGTGGGTAGGGGTAGGGCGGTTGCTTTGCATGCAGCCAACGAGGGTTCAATCCCCAGCATCCCATATGGTCCTCCGAGCACTGCCAAGAGTAATTCCTGAGCAAATGAGCCAGGAGTAACCCCTGAGCATTGCAGGGTGTGACCCAAAACCAAAGTAAATAAATAAATAAAGTGTCTTGTTATTACTGTTTTGTTTATGTCTCTTCATTCTTTTAATTATTTATTTGGGTATTTTGATACCTTTCACCTGATGCATATGTGTTTATTACTGTTAATACTTTGGATGAATTGATAACATAATAATTATGTTATGTAATCATGATCCATTTTATGTATTATGTATTTATAATGTATGCATTATATAATCATAATACATACAATAATAACTGCATTATGTAATCTCTTGTTACTTTTTTTACTTTCTGGTAGAACTACGGCTTTCCTGCATTTTTAGACTGCCATTTACTGTATGATTGTTTCTACTACTTTAACCTTATATTTATAATTAGATCCCAAGTGTGTCTTCTATAGGAAGAAGGACAGGTTTTCTTTCCAAATCCATCTGGTCATTCTGTGCCTTTCTTCAGTAACTTCTGGCTATTGACATTTAACTAAATAATTGATATAAAATAACTTGTCAGTTTTCCATATGAACTCCAGGTACTTTCCTCTGTATCTCCATTCCACTGTTATCTTTTCTCTTCACTGAGACTTTGCTTAATGCCCTTTGTTTAGGGAACAGAGTTGTTTGCATCTTATTGTTTGTTATTTTAGGCTACCAAGATGACAGAGTAAGAGGCCTTATTTATTGTTAAATATAAGTCTCTCAATTTATATTCTATATCATCACATTGAAAGCAAATAAATCCTTTATTCTTAGTGCCTTTTACTTCTCTGTATTCCCATATTTTATGTTCAATAAATATCTTCTGCTTACAAATAGGATTTTCTTCCTTTTATAGAAAACTCTCTGATATTATTCTTGTGTTTGTAGTAGTCCTCTAACTATTCTGATAAGAACAGCACTCCTTCAAATCTGAGTGGTAACCTACCTGAGTATAATATTCTTGCTAAGAGGTCTTTTCCATTCATTGCTTTGGATATATCATATCATTATTTTTGGCCTGTAGAGTTTCTATGGTTGTTTTATGGGAGTTCTCTTATATATGTCTCTTTGCTTTTCTCTTTCTGCTTTTAGGAATATTCCTAATCTTTGACTTTCACCTTTTTAATTAAAGTGTATCTTTCTCTGTGTGTATCAGTTGGGCAGACGCAGTAATCTGGTGTTTGGGGTCACAAAACCCCAGCAATGTCTTTGGACACACATAGACTGGATGACAACTAGGGTAGTAGATATGAATGCCAGGAAGAAAAGTAACACTAAGGTTGAGTGGGCTAGGTTATGTCCAATGATGCACATTAATGCCTGTGCGGTAGTTCCGATATTTCCAAATTCAGTGAGCCTGGGCAGCAGCTGAGGCTTAAAATTATAACTTCCTAAATAGTTAAGCTACCCCACAGTTGTTAGACAAGATAGTAACTGGAAAGCACACATTAGGATGAATTGGAACAGAGGAGGGACTTCAATCTTAAGTAGAAATGAAGCATGTACTGCAGGACTAGTGGAGAATAGAGTCTGGTTGGATATTGGGGAGCATCGTAGGTAGAAGTGCAGACTTACTAGCTGGTTATACTTTGAAGATTCTTTGGGGACTTTTCTAGTTTTATAGAAATATCTTGCTAGCTAGCAGTCAAGTAGACTGGCAGTGGGTAGTCTGTATGTTAGTAATTGTCTCTGTGTCCCCTGCAAGCTTAGCAGTTTCCTAAGAATAGGTGAAGGTATGTGGGCTTCTTATGGCCTCTTTCTACAGAGTGTCAGATACACTAATGGTGGCACCCACCAGCACAGTTATCAGCAAGGTTGTGAGAAGTTGCTAGGAAGGACACGATCAGTGACTGATTTTTTTCCCCCCTACTGTTTCTTCCTCTCACACCCATGTTCTAAGTACAGAATGGTAAACATTGACTCTGATGTTCTCTGGGAAAAGCTTTTCTCCTTCCCTTGTCATGGTTGGTTGCCCTGAGGTGGAGAAATTTTCCCAGTTAGTGTTTTCTTTATCTTCAGTCCACCAGGACATTATTTTTGTCCTTTCATTTGGGGAATTTTTCTAGTTTTCAGTTTAGTTTCCATGTAGATTATCCTGGTATGAGCAGAGATTCATAGCAATAACAAGACAATATAAACACAGGTTTTCCATATTCAGTTATTGTGGTGCCACCTCTGACTCTTAGTCTTTTGCTGGAGAATTTCGCCCAAGAATCACTATGGAAACTAGACTCTGTATTGAATTCTAGCCTGATGTGCTTTCAAGACACAATCTTTTCTATTTAACTTTTGTCTTCTTTACTCCCTTCCTTCTTTTGTTTTCTCAGTCTTTTCAGTCTTTTCAAATTATGTTATATTTCTATAGTGATCTCTCTTCAACTCCCACCCCTCCATGCTCACATTTCTCTAAATTTCTTTCATTAAATCTATTTTGTAAAAAAAACTCCCCAAAATATCAAATGCAATTTTTACTGTAGATACATTTTTTGCTGTACCATAAATTTGATTCCATATAAACGTATATAAAAATAAAGGTTTGGGCGGAGTGATAGCCTAGCGGTAGGGCGTTTGCCTTGCACGCAGCTGGCCCATGCCGGCCTGGGTTCAATCCCTGCATCCCATATGGTGCCCCGAGCACTGCCAGGAGTAATTCCTGAGTGCAGAGCCAGGAGAAACCCCTGAGCATTGCCGGTGTGACCCAAAAAAGCAAAAAAAAAAAAGATTTATGCATACATGACCCAGGTCTGAATTGCTATAGAGAATCACTTGATCACTTGAATCCCTTTATTCATCGATTTGCTCGAGAGGATATAAATGTGATATGGACATAGCATTTAAATGTTCAAATGTATCAAGCCAGATGACCCCCCCCCCACTCCATCGGGCTGCCATTTTCCACATCCAGACTTCCATCTCGTCCACCCCGCGACAGCCTATCACAGCCCGTCTTGAACGACTGCTGGTGGCGGAGCGGTTCATCTATAAATGCTATATTTAGAGGTGACTACAAGGGTATGCCACCTGCACGGCAAGCCTGGCAAGCTGCCCATGTTGTATTTGATATGCCAAATACCAGTAACAATTATATTAGTTCATTCCATGACCTAATATAATGATTTGAGGCTCTTTATGTTCTTGGAGCAAGCAGATGCCCTTGGGCTCTACTAGCATGAGACAGGACATATGGAGATATTACTGGTGCCCACTCAAGCAAATAGATGATTAACAGGAGGATAGTGATAATATAAAGAGAAACAAATGAATTTTTCAGTCATAATATTAGATAATCCCTAAATTATATGAAATAATGCTTGTTTATATCAAATATAATTTTAGAAAATTTACTTAATATCAGGATTGCATTGCTGTTTTAAATTTTAATACATTGGTCTAAAATAAGTTATTTTATAATGCTAGAAATTCAAAATTGATTTTCAAAGGAGTAAAATCAAGGATCTGGTTTGCCTGAGTTTTTTTTCTGAAAGGTTGTAGGAGAGAATTTGGTCCTTACTTATTTACTGTTTTTCACTTTTTAGGTGTCACCTATGTAACCCCAGAACCCTTTCAGCAATGCTATTATTCTACTCTATAATTACCATACTTATTTTTATACATTTGTTCCTTCTATTTTGTAAGTATGCTTTGACTACAGTTGAGTCGTCGATAGAATTTGGGAAAATCTTTTCATAATAAAATCTTTAATTTACACATATCGCAATGTAATCTTCCCAGGTAATGCAACAGATTCTCAGACTCTAGAGATTGGAACCAGAACTTAATGGGAGAGGGAACAGGCATTTTTATACACACCTTCCTTTCCTAAGTTAGCTGATACAGTATGACTCTGGATATCACTATCCCCTCCCCACAATTGCATAGAATTTATAATCCAAACCAAGTTTAATTATAGGTTCCTCATGGCGATAGTAAAATAAATTCTGGTGTGAGTTTGTGCTCCATGTTAAATAAAAGTTGATTCTTGTTCCTTTTGTTAGAAATATTTTCTAAAAAACTTCTGGATTCAGTTAGAGAAATTGATTCTTAAATTAACAGTCATCCTAGTTTCTCCTGTATGATTCACTTTTTCTTAGAAATAGAATGAAAACAGGTTATGCTAGAAATAGGGGAAATATTCTGATGGCATTCTTAGAGCTCAATAAAGATCCCAAGAACTACATAGTTCTTATCCCTCCCACAAAACACTTGACCCTTTTTTCATCCACTTCTAAACAAGTGAGACATTATAAATATAGTTATGATGACTTTCTGAATCATAGATAAAAGGAGAGCTAGGTCATCAAGAAGACAAAAGCTTTTCTTCGTAGATAAAAAAAAATGACAAGGTTATGAATAGAATTATTACCGTTACTCCAGAGCTTGTCATCTGAACTTTCTGGCATTTTGACCTAACCCCAAGTATTCTTCTTAGGGACCCATCTCTCTCTACAGGTTTGGGTTTGAGCAGTGCTGGTGCCGGGGCTGTCTAATAAAGTAGGTCAATGTATACAATATTCAAAGGAAGTGTTGTAGATAAGCCACTGTGTAATGCAACATATCCAGTTGGAATGAGAATGAATTGACAAACTCTTGATTGAGTTTATTGTAAAGAGACCCATGAATTAACAAAAATATTGTGTGAGTAGAGAGACGGTCATAAAAGTTTTTGTATTATAATTTCTGAAAGTCAATGTTATGATTTAATGGTCAGTTATTTCTCCTTGTTTTATGAAAATAGCTTTAATAGGCAGATGGCTCAATTCTTGCTCAGTCCTGCATGGGTCTGTGTGCCTTGCACACACTAGGATGCCTTGGATAAAAGAAGAGATTCACAGCTATGTGAAGGAGACTACAACAGTGTAGATCCAAGCCCCAAGCAGCAGGCTTGATGGCAGAGCGGTAGTATATTCACGTATCCACCAAGACTAGAAAACTTCAGAAAAGTTGCTCATGGAAATCCGAACTGACCTTTAATTAAAACTATAAGGAATGAAAGTTCTTTTTTCCCCCTTTCAAAGCTATTGCAAATGGATGACAGATGGGAGATTTATTGCATCTAGAATTTAATCAGAAAAACATATTTTCTTTCCTAGAGATGTAGTAAATTGTTTGTTATGTGGAGGAAAATTATAGCACTCCTGTGCGCAGTTTCTGATTTCTATTATTTCGCTGGCTTGTTTTCTTACCTGTCCTCCATGAGAGTTGTGAAATATTTTGTTCTTACCCTTTTAATTAGACATCTAAATATAAACATCAGCTAGACTATGCAGATAGATCTCAAATATTGTGCTCAAGTCTTGGATATATCTAAAGAAATGTTTCCCAGCCCAATTTAACAAGGACTTCACAATGGCAGTATAATCCAAATTGTTCATGGAAGACTGACTGCTGGCATTTTCTAAAAAGTGTTTGGTAAGACAAAATATTCTAAAAAGTAAATGAAAATCTTTTAGTACAATTTATTAGAAAATATATAATAAGAATAGCTCTGCTGATAGGCTTTGCTCAAATAAATAAATATATTACATTTACCAGTAATAAAACTCAATTCCATGTAACAGTTCAGGTACTAACCCTATCATTGGAATTTAATACCATGCATTTCTTTCAATACTAAAGTTTATTATACATTTAATAAAACTTCCAGGTATTCTTATACCAACCCCTTCGTGGCATTTTCAGTTGACTCAGGAAGTCTGTGCCCTACTGAAAATAAAGGAGCCAATATTTCAAAAGCCAATTTCATTTTTAAATGCCATGTAGAAATAGGCAAGGATAGAAAGCACAATAAAAGTCTATTACAATAGTAAAGAGTGGCCCAAAGCAATGCGCAGGAAGATGCACCTCTCATCCTGATTTATGTCAACACAGCCTCCGTTCATGACACGGAAGTCAATTCATAGGATTATAAACAGGCAGTACAGTCAGGGATGAGGCTGACCTCCAGATTCAACTATTTCCCATCTGATCATTGTCAGAAGGATAAAATTCACGCTCGGCCTCATCTGTTCTTATTACAATCTTTGTCATTGGAATGAGGCACCAGAATGTTAATAACAATTGCAGTCTGGAATGGCTCGTAGTCTGCAGAAGTGCTGTAACCTTTTCAATATTCTATATTTGATTGGCTCCCCAATCCACCCTGATTTTTCACATGAAGGAGAGGTTGTAAAAGGTGATAACAGAGTCAGCCATCCAATCAAACTGCAGAACATTGAAAAGGTCAAGCACATATAGAGTTGCTTCCCTGAAAATGTATCAGAGAAATTAAATAAAGGCCCCTTTTTTTACCTGAGATTTTATAATATCAGTTTTGGAGTAAAACAGTTCAAGACACAGAAGTTAAAAAAAGCAAACAACTACTTCTCTTCATAAGATATAAAATAATTGCTATGGAGTAATTATCTTGTTTTAATCTAAATTCAAAATGAACTGAAGTCTATGATGGATACTATATGTATTAAGGAATCAAACTGTGCAGAATGTCTTAAAATAACTCAGGTTTAGAAAATTAATAATAATATTTCTAGTCTCTGCTCTAGAATTCAAGGTGAAGTAATTTTGGTTAACAATAGCAATTGTGTCAATATTCTTTTGCCTGGTAATTATAACCACATTTAGAATGCTCAAGGACTACTCCTGGCTCTGTGCTCAGGAGCCAATTCTGGAAAGGCTCAGGGGACCATACATGGTACAGGAAATAATAAAGGGTTTTGTGGCAGGGTGGAGTGAAGCAGTATTACAGCAGGTAGGTTATTGGCTTTGTACATGGCCATCCATGACATCCCCACAACCAAGAGTAATCCCTGAGTAAAGAGCCAGGGTAAGCTCTGAACAGTGCTGGGATGTGACTCAACAAATGATTAAACAAACAAAAGGGATCAATTTCCTACATAGCGAGTGCTTTAACATATGTACTAACTTTCTCTTACAAGTTTCAACATTATTATTGCTTCTAAGCCTTTTTTCACTAAGCCTTTTGGCTAAGATCAAGTGTAGGACAAGTTTCAACATATTTTCTACAAATATATTTTTATATTTCTACAAATATATTTATTTTCTACAAATATAAATTTAGTGTGTTTTTTAAAGAGTTGTTTCAAAGATTGTGTGGAATAGCATAATTATTTATTATGTATTAATCTATCTTACATAATTGTTAGGGGCGCTGCCGGGGGTCTCCAACAGTGCCGTGAAGTGAGTTTCCTTCTACCTCTGAAGCCAGCAGGGAATGAATGAAGACTCAGGAATCCGATGCAGTTTTAAAAGGCTTTACTTAGCACAGGTTCAGGCATACAAATCAGCAATAGGAAAAACCCTGTGCTTAGGATTCCTGGCTAGAACCCCAGCCATTTGTAGGCCAAAATGGCAGCCACCACGTGTTAAGGCCCTGTAAAGAGGAGACAAAGACAAGACTCCCAAGAAGGGTGCAAACTCACAAAGAGAGAGCCCAAAAAAGCAGCGCGAGAGAGGAAGCAGGTTAGTATTATACCCATGCAACTCAGATCTCCCTCCCACTATTATGGAAAGCAGGGAGGGTCAAATGCCCTCAGGTAATTTCTCCCAGAACCTCACCTAGGCCCTTTTATATGCTAATGTCTTGAGCCAAGATCTGCCTGGAAAAGCCTTTATAGGGTAGAGAAAGGGGTTTCTGAGATGGCATGTGCTGTACCAAAGTCTAATACTAGTACCAGTTAAATATTTCTCCAAGCCTTCACAAGTCTCATCTACTTCACGGTAGTTTTGTATTTTAGTTGCTTTTGAGTTATCAGGGAGCCATGCTTGCTTGCTTGGAGGCAAACAGCATTTCTCTCTGGTCTAATTATTTAGGGATCCAACGTGACCAGGCAAATATGCTGGTATGATCTAGCTAGTCCCACGATGATTGTGGTAGCATGAGAGAATATTTATACCAGCTAGTACAGAATACATGGTCAGATAAACTGCCACATTTAGACTACCGCCTTATCTACAAAGTGATTTGCAGGAGGCAACCCAGAGCAGATACAAAGGCTCTTTGAGGAGTCCTGCAACACATAATAAATAATGTGACATAAAGTAATTGTAGCAATAATAGTAATGATAATGTTAGAAGTAAGCATAGGCAACCCTCTTTTGGGGTATTTAGCAGTTATTTAGTTATTTACGTATTAATATTAGAGAATGAAAATAGGTTGCATTTTATCAAATCACTGCATACCAACAAGCATGTATAAAAAACACATGTTGAAAAATACAAGTAGTCAGGAAACATGTTCAAATATTTGACTTTTATTTTAAAAACTCTGAATAACATATGGAGAAAAGGGATAATTTAATTCCTGAAGGAAGTAAAAGTAATATTATACTTAGTTTTTTAAACAAATAATCTATTCCACATTATTTCCTTGTGCCTTAAAATCTTATGAAATAATAAATAGGATAAATGAGAGTACCCAGACTCTAAAGACAGTTAACCATGGGTATAAAGGGAATGCCATGAAATTCTGACTAGGGAACTGAAGCACTCTCATATTTCTCAAGTTGTTAATGTAGTGCAGTTGGCCACATAATTCCATTTCCTTTTTTTCTGCTATGCCTTACCCCTCAAATTTGGATGTAATTTTGATTATGTATAAATTTAGCTTGACAGTGTTCATTTATAAGAACAACAATAAATTGCTGAGGTCAAACACTTGGAGCATCTATTTAGATTAGTTTTAATAAATTTAATTGAAAACACAACTTTGGAGATCTGCAGGTTGACACAGCTAATGAAGAGAGATACATTTCTTGCTTAGAAAAAATAAATAACAACTGATCTTGTAATTTTATGAAATATTATCTTCAATGATGAAAATATTTCAGAACCTCATTAATACAGATTAGGGAGTTACTATACATTTCTTAATCTGCATTGTAGCAATAAAGTTTGTTTTATCACAGTTACATTTTTTAGTGGTATTTTTGGCAATTGTGGAGAGTCAGGGAATGCCGCCGGGGTCCCCGACAGTGTCAGGACAGAGGTTGTCTTCTACCTCCGAGGATGCCGGGAAAACAGATGAAAACTCATGAGTCTGGTGCAGTTCCAAAAATGGCTTTTAATAGTACAAAAGCTCTTCCACAGCACTCCAATATAATGAACAAACTTTAGCTCTGATCCGAACTTAGACCATACAAAAGAGCCTAAGTCTCCCACCAAAGAGAGAGAGCATCTCACCCAAGATGAGTCCTACCCAGAAGAAGGAGCAAAAGGCCAAAAGCCAAAAGCCAAAAGCCAAAAGCCGCAGGAGCCAAAAGCTAAAGGCTGAGGAACCAAAAGGCAAAAGGTGAAGCGGCCTCAAGTCAGCCCCTTATATACACCAAAAGTAATCCAATCGGGAGGGGCATGTCAACAAAGAACTCTAAACAGAGTGTAGTGCCACACCTTATTGCAGGTATAAACAAAGGTTATGCCAAGGACTAAGGAGACTATCTCTTATGTAAAACAATGGAGAGAGAGAGGGCTGATATAAAGTAATACATCTTAACTTCATGAGCTTCATGTAATCTAGATGGTACCCACAAGGTCCTTATTATTATCTGCACCAGGGTGATTCTGAGTATCTTGTTCTCCCTGTACTGAAAGGGTAACACTAGCCTGCTTAGAGCAAACTAGTATGATCCTTCCTATAGTCTTCCTATAGTCTCAGCGTAGCCAGGGTGGTAGTCTCCTGGTAAATTCTAACTGTCCCACGTTGGGTGCAGTGGGTATATAGAGGACTGTTCCCAATCTAGAAAACATAGAAGTCTTCATAGATGTATAAGTCAGAAGTTATTCAATCAAGGTGACTTCTGTAACTGCCACACCCTCTAGCAGTATTTACATAGAAGAGAAGTCTCATTAGAATGAACCTTGACTTAAGTAGATTAAGCTGGGAGTGGGAAAAACAACAAAACTCCCAGAATAGCTAAATCTGTCCTCCAACAGTGGAGCACATTTTTATTGATGGGGAAAGTATTAGAGAACAAGGTAAAGGCTAATTTTGTGCTTTAACTATTTGTCAGTGTGGTTTCACTCTGATAGTGTACTTCAAACATATGAAAGTAGGGGAAGTAGTAAGAAGTGACCTAGCGTCAGTGGTAAATGAAGTAGTAAGAAGTGACCTAGCGCCAGTGGTAAATGAAGGATGTAAGAAGTGACCTAGCATCAGTGGGAAATGACTATTACCACTCTGGTCTTGAGTGAGGTGGTGGGTGCAGTAGTATTATAAGCCTAAACATTAATATTGGTAATATTATAAAACTTGATAACACAGTAAAAGTTTGTTGTGTGTGTATGTATGTGAGAGAGAGTGAGTGAGAGAGAGAGAGAGGTTATAGAATTCTAGGATTTCCAAAGCAAAGAGATTCTATTGAATGCTTTTCTTATTAAGTTTGTAATTTAAGAAAAATAAATAAATATCTAATGGAGATTTTGATTGAAGAAATACCAAATGACCAGCTCAAAACATTGGAAAAAAGTAGGAACCTTGGATGTGCTGGGAATCCTTAATTACCTTTTTCCTTTTTTTTCTTTGACCCATGTCCATATTTTTCTGTCTCCCTTTAAATAGTCAGAGACTATTTAAGAAAGGGTTGTTAATAAACTAAAGAGAGCCAGAGAATTACTTCATAATGAAGGGAATATCTTTGAATCAAACATGTTTTATTGACTACTTCATTACTCAGATTATGGTTAATTAGATTATTGAGAATTTATTTGTCTTTCTGAAACTGAATATGTGAAAGATAGAGATGCTTATTAATTGATTTCCTCACTCCACCTCAAAAAAATACACACCAAATTGTGCAAAGAATATTTACTTGATAGCATACACTAAAAAGAATTATAATTTAAGATCTTGTGGAATAATCCTAGAGACTTGTAAATATTGAACTGAGATATAGCAAAAAATAAAATCTGGCTAAAAGCAAGTAATGAATGAAACATCATACTAAATGGGAAAAAAAGTAAAACATTTTCAAAAGTCTATACAGGAGAATAACTGAGAAATAATAAAACTATGCTGGTTTTGCTGAAGACCAGAGGGGAAGATGATAAAAAGATGAGAATGGAAGCAAAAAATATGGGAAGCCAAGCAGCTTTTTGGTGTTACATTAAGGTTTTCTTCTCTTTTTTAGAGATACAGGGAAACACTGAGACAGTAACCAGAGAAATAACATTAATTTGGATTTTCAGAGCATTATCCTAAGTCAAATCATGTATAGAATAAAGCTGAAGTGGCTAGAGTGGAGCCAGCAAGTTTGGTGCATAGGTGATCCACTTGGGAATTAGCCCAATTTGGACAGTAAAGTACCAAGATAGCAATGGAGTATTCATGAAAAGTATGATAGTCTTGTAAATCCTGGTTCCTCAATAAAAATGGTGTTAAGATATTTTTTAGAAAACAAGGAAGAAATTTCAGTATTTCATGAACTAAGACATACCTAAATCACCCTCAAAAATTCTAAGGAAATAATAAATAAAAATTGTAATTGGAAAAAAGTGAGCATATAAATTTGCCATGAGCATGATGACTGCAGATAGAACCCATTCAGGATAACTGGATTATACTTAGAGGTTTACCACACAGATTTGCAGGGGACCCTGGTAGGGAGATTCTCAAATAAATAGAGTAGAGAGTTATCGCCCTTCTGAAAGCATGCAGATTCATTCCTGTTGCCACCCCAGGGACAATCAAGATGGCACCTGGGGCAGGGAAGTCAAGTCTTCAAAGCAGCTGTCTTGCCTTTCAAGGCTTCTTCTTGGAGAAAGAGAACAGAAAAGCACATTTTTATAAGCAGAATGAGGTCCCTGACCTGTGAGCTCCACAATGAACAGTCAAGTCCCTGGGGCTGGGCCCTGAGGCACACTGTCTTATCTGCAGACCTAAGCAAAGTAAGGGCTTAGGCTTTTAAGAGAAAGGCAAACTCAGGACAAACTATCCTTATCTCTTGACTTTCAGGCAAGAGTTGCTGTCCTTGCTTACTATTGATCTTTGCCTGGTTTCAATTAGACTAGTTTAGATTCCTGAACTATAATCTATTTCATTATTCTTTCTGTTACAAACTTTTTTCCCAGGGAAAAAGGTCCCATAAAGTCCTGAAGGAGAGGCTCCCCAGAGCTTCTGAGAAGAAATGACTGCAGCCACATGGGGATTGTCTAGAGTAGTAAGCCTCCCGGTCTGATCACCCCTTAAAGATGAAGTCTATTGCCTCGGCTGCTAGGGTAATACCTGCTGACAGGTCACAGCTTTTAGTTTCCTTCACAAGTGCTTCAGATGAATTGAAGCACTTGGCTCAAAAAATACTCATCCTTCCTGGAGCAACAAACATTCAATTATTGATTCACATAGAATATATAGTGGCTTAAGTAAGAAGGTGGTATCTCAGTTTCACAGCACCTCCTAGAAGCGACAGTAGACTTTTTTGGCAATGAATCTCAGCTCAAGTTTTCTTACCTAAAATGTCTTCTCTATTCCACCGTGTTGTTTCCCAGAGCAAATCCTAAAAATGCTTACCCTACTAATGGTTGTTCAAGTCATTTGCCACAAAAATAAACTGAATTCCAGATCAATTAGCAAAACACCATTAACAACAGGGGAACACATACATACATTTTACAGGAGAAACAGTCACTCACTAACTCTCTAAATATAAAAGCATTCTGAATAAGTATTGGTGTCTGGGAGTATCTGGGAGAAACAAAGAGACTAAAAGGAAGCTTATTTTATACCTATTCTGTTAGAGAATACAGAATATTTTCAAATCAAATTTTATTGTTGTAAAATACTAGAAAATTTCACAAGTACAGCTGCTCACCTTGGAACTTGTTAAGCGGCACCAAGTTCTACTGCTATCATATGTAAAAGTTGCCCCTTTCTTTTTGGGAAGGTGTTACATCTGGCAACTCTCAGGGTTACTCCTAGCTCTGCACTCAGGAATTACTCTTTGCAGTGCTAGGGGGACCTTATGGGATGCCGGAGATAAAACTTGGGTCGGGTGGCGGAGCGATAGCCCAGTGGGTGGGGCATTTGCCTTGCATGCGGCCAGCCCATGTTAGCCAGGTTCGATCCCTGGCATCCCATATGGTTCCCGAGGCACCTCCGGGAGTAATTCCTGAGTGCAGAGCCAGGAGTAACCCCTGAGCGTTGCCTGGTGTGACCCAAAAAGCAAAAAAACAAACAAACAAACAAGCAAAAACTTGGGTTGGTCCCATACAAAACAGGCGCCATACCCACTGTGCTATCACTCTGGCCCAAAGTTACTCCTTTCTATGCCTTCTTCCCACCCACTTATCTGTTTCCCTCTGGTAATCATATTTTTCAGAGTCTAAGAGTTTTGATATTTTGCTAGTTTGCATTCTTTGAAAAAAAAATTTTTTTTTTGTACTACGGGTATTTGGTGGCACCCACCTGTGCTAAGAGCTAACCATATGATGTGTTTAAGGATCACTCCTGATAGTACTTGGGTAACCATATGTGAATATATGGTGGTGAGGACAGAACAAGAGTCAGTCACATACAAAGCAAACAACTTACCTGACATTGTATATTTCTGGTCCTGCTTGGATTATTTTTATTTCACAGATAAGTGAAATCATCCAGAAATTATCTTTCACTTTCAGACCTATTTTACTTAGTTATCTAAGTTCCATCCCTATCGTATCAAAAAACATAACTTCATCATTATGAATGGTAATTAGTAAACAATTGTGTTTGTATATTATGACTACTTTATCCAGTCAGTTAGTGAGCATTTAGAGTGATTCATATTTTGGCTACTGTATAACTGCAAAATATTCTTCTCATCTAGTATTTTCGTATCTGACATAAATTCTAGGAAATCTCCATTTCATTTACTAGAGTTTGCAACAATTTATATCTCACTCACAATGTACCAGGAGTTCTTTTTCCGCATACTCGCCAACTATTGTTGTTTTCACTTGTTTTGGCCCTAAGGCCTTGTCACATATGAAATGTATCTCATTGTAGTTTTGATTTATTAGAAAATATTTTAATGCTTGTGGGAATCAATTTTGAAGATGATATGAATTTGTTTTCTAAGGGAGTACATTGAAAAGTACTTTCATTTAAATATTTAGCCATGATTCTGGTAGATAAGAAATGGTTTTGAAGCCCATGTTTTATACTTACCCAACTGTGGTTGAATCTGTGCAACCATAAAACCCACCCCAGAACGCTTAATGTGAACTTAATGGCCCATGAGCAGTGCTAGGGTAGCCCACCTGGTTTTTAGCACTGCAAGAAATGGGAGCAACACATCCTCAGGCCCTGGCATTGAACCAGTGGCCCAGTTGTAGATAACGCTAGGAATTCTGACTCCCTGCCTCCCACCAAGTGTTACTTGGAAAACTTCATGAAGTTAATGATGTTTCTGTCTTATTTCATGAAATTAATGGCTGATTATACTAAAGGTTTAATATTTCTATTTTTGTATATTTACCTAAAATTTTCTTGTTCTTGTGAAAATGGAAATATAGCTCCAAAGGCACATAGTATCCTTTTCTTTGGGTGTAGTGACCATATAACAAATTGTTTATTGAGAGAACTTGAATAATTTGAAATTATCCAAAACTTGCATAATTTGAAATTATATTTACAAGCCAAAACAAATAAATGATGCCTTCACAAAACATCTACATAAATCTTGGGGAGTGGGGATATTTAGTGATACTTTAATTTCAGAGACTGAAATAGATTATAATATGTCTAAAAGTTCTCTTTCTCCCTGCGCAGCTCAGGATTTTAGTCGTTCATCATGTTGACTTCTGGACCTAGGTACACATAACTGCTGCATTCAGAGATGTTTGTTCCATTGAGAGTGAATGGGGCCTCATGAACTAGTTCATTTTTCATGAACATAGTTTTTCTTCAAATTCAGCTGTAGACCTATCTTTCCACATTCTCGGTCGAAGTCAGCCAGCATTTGTGCTGCTTGGCTAATGTTTAGTGTTATTAGAACGATGTCATCAGCGAAGCAGAGGTGTTGTAGTTGCCGACCATCTATCTTCACTCCCATTCCTTCCCCATTCTAATTGTTGCATGATGTTCTCGAGGGTGGCGCTGAAGAGTTTTGGTGAGATGGTATCACCCTATCGAACCCCTCTTTTGACATCAATGATCACTTCTTTGTAGAATGGTGAGATCCTGGTGGTGAATCCGTAATACAGTTCACGAAGGATCTTGATGTATTGGGTTTGAACACCCTGTTTGGCTAGGGCTTCGATGACTGCTTCAGTCTCCACAGAATCAAAGGCTTTCTGTAAATCAATGAACGTGAGACAGAGTGGCATCTTGTACTCCCTACAAACCTCAATGAGCTTGGTTACTGTGTGGATATGGTCGATTGTGCTGAATCCTTTCCGGAAGCCAACTTGCTCTCATGGTTGTCCTTCATCTAGTGTTTGCCAATCCTGTTCAGGATGACTCGTGTAAACAGCTTGTAGATGATGGACAATAGTCAGATGGGGCGATAGTTGCTGATGTCGTGAACGTCTCTCTTCTTGAATGAATATATTCATTTCTTCAATATACATAGTTTGGTAAGACTATGAAGTAGAATTTCTATTTTGTAATTCAATAACATGTTAATTTTTTAAACTTCCAAAGCAGTTAATACTTAGTGCAAAACTATTGGATTCAAGGAAGATTATGCATAGAAAAGAACTGTCCTGCTGGTTTTCCATTGGGAGGGTACGTTGCATTCGGACAGGTAGCATGTGAAGAGCCAAGCTAGTGAAGAGAGCGGCATGGAATGCCTTCAAAGGCATCAAAGAAATAGCTAAAAGAACAAAAGAACCTCCTGCTCCAGGCACATCTCTTCGACTCCACAGTTCTCCCTGCATTAACGTATACCTCAGAGACCTGGGCCCTACGAAAGCAGGATGAGAATGCTATTCAGGTCTTCCAGAGAGGAATCGAAAGAGCTATGCTTGGAATATCAAGCCTCACTCAAGTGAGAGAAGGAATCCGGAGCTCTGACCTCTGTCGCTATTCCAGAATCAGGGACGCCGTCTCTGCCAAGGCTTAGAAAATCAGATGGGCTGGACATGTAATGCTATTTGGAGACAACCACTGGACTAGAGCCATTACAGACTGGATCCCACGGGATGTCAAAAAATCACATGGCCGCCCGTCTACAAGATGGTCAGACTTCTTCGTTAAGACCCTGAAGGAACGGTTTGAGGCTCTTCATATTCCTGAATCAACCAGATGCCATTGGGCTATATTGGCACATGATAGGGTCCAATGGAGATGTTACTGGCGCCCGCTCAAGCAAATCGATGAATAACGGAGTTCAAGTGATCAAGTGATGTCTAAAAGTTAATAGCAATGATATTAAGGAATAAAAGTCACAAAAGTAAATTTCACAAAATGGGAGAAAGGATAAACATGATCACTATAATTTCAGAATTATATTACCTTACATTGAAAGTGAGTGGATAACAGAAAAATATGCTCTTGATTATATTGTTTAAGAAGTCTACGATTTTATTTTATATTATTTAAGGCAAGCATATGCTGAACATTTATTCTAACTTGAATGAATACAGTACTGATTTCCATATAGCACTCTTTTATAGGAAAGAAGCTTAGCAAAAGTGTTGAGTGAACAAAGAAAACAATTAGAATCCTAAACAAATATTAGACTAGTTGTTGCCATTCAGTAATATAGAAACTTGTCTTAGCTTGTAAAAACATCATGCTTTTAATAGTATGGCAAATAATGTTATCAATTAGTTATCAAGAAACAGTAACATTTCTTCAATATACATAGTTTGGTAAGACTATGAAGTAGAATTTCTATTTTGTAATTCAATAACATGTTAATTTTTTAAACTTCCAAAACAGTTAATACTTACTGCAAAACTATTGGATTCAAAGAAGATTATGCATAGAAAAGTAACATATCATACTTAATGCCAGTGAATCTTTACAATCCTATGCTAAAAAACTCTAATGTCCCAATTTGTATTGTGTAAGTAATTTAGGGTTATAAATGAGGATTGGGTTGCATATAATCTTTAAAAGGACACAATTATCTTACTCTTTAAGTAGAATTATTTTCAAACTTTGAAATAATGGCAACATTAAACTATAGAAGGTTGAAGACACAGTCATATAACATGGTTTGTTATATGGTCACAACAAGTGCTAAAAGAGAATAAAATCTGAGTCTAATCCTGTAATGATTTTCAAAGTTTTCAGGTGACAGAAAAATAATTATAAAATATCTTGATTACTTAGAAGATGGAGTTATAATTTCTTCTGATCATAGTTTGAAGAATGTGGATTGTAGAAGGTACTTTTAAAGGTTTAATGATGAAATCAAGGTAAATAAATAATAAGTTTATATTAGACACATCGTGAAAACTATTCCCAATAGATTGTTTTCATCCTTGCGTAATGTCACTAACTGGTAAAACAGAAAAAGTATAGAGTTTTAGTAAAGTCTTAGATAATTGTCAAGATGTAATATGTAATTAGGCATATATGTATCCAATTTAAAATTCTTAACATGAAATCAATACAGATTTAATAGTGTTATACCTACCAGACCAGCATGACATGTTCTCAATAAAAATTACAGTGATGTCTATGAAGACATTAAGGTCATGGAAATTAAATGGGTGGAGAATATGAAATTGAGATGTGCAGTCTGTGAAAATGAGATGTGGAGTATGGAAACTAAGGGAACAAATTCTGGGTAGTTATTATTAACTCAGTGTTACCATAGACACCGTATATGGGCTACAGAGTTGAAAAAGTGCAGTATAAATTAGTTTTGAAGGAATAGGGACTATTTATCTGACATTGATAATCTAGAATTGAAACAAAAACAAACCATATAAAATATTTATAAATGAAAATTCTGAATAAGAATTAACCTCATTTTAGTTATATTCTTTGGGTTTTGAAATGATATTTATCAAATACCAAATGTGTACCTAGTGCTTAATAAAAACAAGTATGTTAACAGCAACAATAGACACAGTTGTAGATATGTGTCTATTTTATTGTTTAATAAATCTGGAACTTTCTAGCAGTAAGGAAAAGTTTTAGAAAGGTTAAAATTTTACTATTTGTATTATGTATGAAACTTTTACAAATATGTAAACACTGGTATTGATGTTGAGAAGTGACTCATACAACAATTATATTTTTGGAGTTAATATCACACCTTTTTGTTTATACCAATTCTCAAAATCCTTCCAAATTGTAGTTAATAAAATTATTATTTTCCCTGCAGCAAGTATAAATTATGAAGTGTTTTGTTTATTCTTTCTGAAGAATACATCTTTGCTTTAGCTATAATGAAACTAATTTGAGTTTATTTTTTCTTTTCAGGGTTGTACTTGGTTACTCAACTAAATATATATTCTTCTCATATAAATCATTGTTTTAATATTTCTAAATTTTATGAGGATGAAATGTAAACACATGTAATAATTTTATTCAGAGATAACTCTGTATACTATTTTTTTGACAACTAACAGAAAAAATTAATACTAAATAAATGTATTATGTCTGTAGAATCCTGATATTAACACCTAACAGAATCATGCAAAAAATATTGTTCCCCCCATAAAACATGTCCAGTTCATGCAAAAGTTTAGTCAGCTCACTGCAGCAATACATAGAAAAGGAAACTGCTTTATAACCAAATGTGTTTTATGTATGACAAGCAATAATAAAGTGTTTTATTCAAGAAAAGTGAATTTTATTTGTGAAGCATAATTTTTTCAAAATATAGACCCTTGCATTTATTGTCAACTTTAGTTTTATTTCTTCATAAAATTTTTAATGAGAGGCCTGAAGCAGTACAGGAGTTAAAGTGCTTGCCTTACATGCAGCAGGTCCCAGTTTGATCCCAAGCACCATATGGTCTCACAGTATGCCGGGGCACTCATGAGCATGGAGCCAACAGTAAGCCCTACACAACTCTGTGTATTAACACCAAACCTAGAATAAATGAGGAAACAGGGAAAGCATCATTGAGATACAATTAGTATGCCTACTATATGTGTTAAACCAAAAAAATAGACTCCAAGGATATATAATTCCTTATCTCTGAAACCTGTAAAAATGCTGCCTTTTATGCAAAAAGAGACTGCTAGAATTCTTAAGTTAATAATCTGGAGATGGATAGATATCTGGTGCTCTTAATGTTAACTATGGTTTTTACAAATGGGAAGGACGCCATGGTGGTTGAGTCAGAAATGACTCTGTGATGATGGAAGCAAACTGGAGTTGGATGCTTTGAAGATGGAAGTAGAATCATTAAGTCAAGAAATGAGGTAGCCTTGTAACGGTAAAAATTAGATGACATTTTACAGTCTTCAGAACAGATGAATCCTGTCTATACTTTCATTAAAATTAGTCACTTGAAACTGATTTCAAATTTTTGGGCCACTATTGCTCACAACATAATGCACTTGAGATATTTTAAGCCAGTGCGTTTAGAGTAATTTGCCACAGAGCCATAGTGACATAATGATCTGTACAATTTATCCATTTAAAGTGTGCTGAGTTCTTTAGAGTAGAAGAGGGCTATTGCAAGATTTTGAATCCTATTTCTGCTATGATTAACTATATCTCCAAAGAAAACAATTTAAATTTTTATACCTAAATTTCCATCTCTCCTAAAACTGTGATGAATTATCACAATATTCCTAAGAGTCAGCTATGTACCACTTTCTTGGAGCTGAGACTAAAGTAGTAAACCACACAAAAGTGTTTGACCTCAAAAGATAAATATTCTAGTAGGGGGTGGAATAGAAATATATTACACACACACACACACACACACACATACAAAACCAGCTTGCATTTTTGTTATATGATATTAAGTGCTGAGTAGAAATAAAGTGGGAAGAGTTAGAACTTTATGAAGGAAGAAGAGTTTTATTGGTGACTAATACTTGGGCGAGAGCATTTCAAGAGAATGAGGGGCAAATACTCTTGATTTAAGATAACAATTCAGTTTTACTTAACTACCAAATGCATGCCAAGTAACTAGTAACAATCACTAATTTTATTGGATGATAGTGTGATTTCGGTTTTCTGACTAGAAATATACTGCTATTTGGATTCTACTCAAGTCCTTTGATACCTATATCGTCTGTTCACCTTTCTCTCCTTCTTTTCCTCCTTCCTTCCTTCCTTCCTTCCTTCCTTCCTTCCTTCCTTCCTTCCTTCCTTCCTTCCTTCCTTCCCTTCCTTCCTTCCTTCCTTCCTTCCTTCCTTCCTTCCTTCCTTCCTTCCTTCCTTCCTTCCTCCCTCCCTTCCTTCCTTCCTTCCTTCCTTTCTTCCTTCCTTCCTTCCTTCCTTTTTTTCTTCCCTTCTTTCTTTTTCTTTTCTCTTTCTTCTTTTAATATTTTATTATACCACCGTGAGATATACAATTACAAAAGATGTTCATGTCCGGGTATCAGTCAGTCATACATTGTTTCAGCACCAATCCCTCTACCAGTGCCCATTTCCCACCATCAATGTCCCCGATTCCCTCCCCTCTCCCCTAGACTGCCTCTATGGAGAGTTCTTTATCTTCTCTCTCTCTCTCTCTCCTCTCTCTCTTTCTCTTCCTTCTCTTTACACACTGTGAATTGCTATACATACATTTAGAGGTTATCATGTGTATCTTTTTGCCTGTATTCTAGGCTGGTATTATCACTTACAACAATTGTTAGCACACTATCTCTATTTTTTTATCTCTTCTTTCCTTTATTTTTTCGTTCTTCCCTTTCTTTTTGGGAGCAGGTAGGGGCATGCCTGGAGTTGCTCAGGGTTCCCTCTGACTCTGCATCAGGGATCATTCCTGGTGGTATTTTGGGAACTATATGGTATGCCAGAACCCTGGAAGGCTTCATGCAAGGTAAACACCTTACCCACTGTACAATCTCTCTGGCCCCTGCTCATCCTAATTTCTTCAGGGAAGGCTAATATCATTGATTCTCTTGGTACTTAACTGAGCACCATACTAGTACTCTTCATATGTAAATTAGAAAATAGAAAAACAAGAACTTCATCCTTTTTGAACTTAAAATCTCCAGTGAAAGATTAAAAATAAGCACATATGCAGGTAATTCATTCAATTACATATAGTATATCTACCTATAGAAATACAATGAGAAATTGATAATTCCTCAGGAAAAGTAGATGCACTTGGGTTACAATTATAAATATCTCCTAAGTTCATTCATCTTTTACTTAATACACTCACATGCATTATTTCATTTAAGCTAGTTACTCCTAACAATATGGGTAAAAACGTGACTCCCATGAGAAACAGTAGGATCCCTCATTTCACTTATATAAAGTGGGGTTAAGAGGTACCTTAAGAACAGAGTCTATTGCTTCTTTCTCTGCTGCTGCAACACCTAAAAGCCTAGGCCTCTGCATCTGCCCTGGATTGCCTCCTGCAGGTCACTTCATAGATAGGGGTAGTCTGAATGTTGCAGTCTTATCTGACCATGTATTCTGTACTGGCTGGTATAGATATTCCCTCATGCTACCACAAGCATCGTGGGACTAGCTAGATCTTACCAGCATATTTGTCTGGCCACGTTGAATCTCTAAGTAATTAGACGAGAGAGAAATGCTGTTTGCTTCCAAGCAAGCAAGCATGGCTCCCTGATAACTCAAAGGCAACTAAAATACAAAACTACCGTGAAGTAGACGAGACTCTTGTGCAGGCTTGGAGAAATATTTAACTCACATTAGTATTAGTCTTTGGTACAGAGACATGCCATCTCAGAAACCCCTTCTCTACCCTATAAAGGCAATTCCAGGCAGATCTTGGCTCAAGACATTAGGTGAGGTGCTGGGAGAAATTACCTGAGGAAATTTGATCCTTCCTGCCATGGGAAGTTACATTTAGCTTGTAGCTTCTCCCAGCTCTGCTAGGAGGCTTTTAATTAGTTCTGGGTCCTTGTAAACAACCAGATGGTCTCCTGAAGTTGCTACATTTCTATAGAGCTATTTTCCTGTTTTCATCTCTAGATAGCCCAGCCCAGAGTGGGCTGGGCTGGGGAGTTTGGGTGGATTTCTAGCTATAAAATAAGCTGCAAGAAGAAAGAAGCTCTCTCTTTTTTCCCCTTTGCCATTTCGGCTTCCCTTGGTGTTTTGCTTCTCCATCCTCTCCATTCTCTGTTGGGCCTCAACACGTGGTGGCAGCCATCTTGGCCTACACCTGGCTGGGGCCTAGCTGGGAACCCAGAGTCCGGAGGTTTTCCCTGCTCTTGGATTGTATATTGGAACCTGTGATAGTAAAGCCCTTTTTAAAACTGCATCGGATTCCTGAGTCTACATCCATTCCCGCCGCCTTCAAAGGTAGAAGGGAACTCACTTCCCGACACTGTTGGGGACCCCGGAGCTCCCCAACACTCTGCCAAACAAATTTTCTAGGAATTCACCAATATTTATTAAATTTAATGAAGTCTATGATTTTTTGGGCCAGGAACTAGTAAAACTGGCCTAATTCAGCACAACCAACTTAATGTTCTTGTACACACATATAAACACACACACATCAATTTGTTCACACATCTGCACTGTACAAAAGTACATACAGGGCGGAGGCGATGGTCCAGCAGGTGGGGTGTTTGCCTTGCACGCGGCCGGCCTGTGCTGGCCCGGTTCGATCCCCGGCATCCCATATGGTCCCCTGAACACTGCCAGGAGTGGTTCCTAAGTGCAGAGCCAGGAGTAACCCCTGAGAATTGCCGGGGTGACCTGTTGCAGGACTCCTAAGGGCCACTGCATCTGCTCTGGATTGCCTCCCGCAAATCACTCCGTAGATAAGGGGGTAGTCTAAATGTGGCAGTTTATCCGACCATGTATGCTGTACTAGCTGGTATAAATATTCTCCCATGCTATCACAATCATCGTGGGACTAGCTAGATCTTACCAGCATATTAGCCTGGCCACGTAGGACACCTAAGTAATTAGACCAGAGAGAAATGCTGTTTGCTTCCAAGCAAACAAGCATGGCTCCCTGATATACTCAAAGGCAACTAAAATATAAAACTACAATGAAGTAGAGGAGACTTGTGAAGGCTTGAAGAAATATTTAACTGGCATTGGTATTGGTCAAGGACATGCCATCTCAGAAACCCCTTCTCTACACTACAAAAGGATTCCTAAGCAGATTTCGGCTCAAAACATTAGCACAGTAAAGGCCCTAGGTGAGGTGCAGGGAGGGATTACCTAAGGGCATTGGACCCTCCCTGCTTTCCATAACAGTGGGAGGAAGGTCTGAGTTACAGGGATATAAACTAGCCGGTTCCCGCTCTCGCGCCCTTCTTCTTTGTGGGATCTCTCCTTGTGAGCGTTCATTCCCCTTGGAAGCTTTTACACTTGGTAGTCGCCATCTTGGCCTACACGTGGCTGGGGTTCTAGCCTGGAATCCTAAGCATCGGGTTTTTCCTTTTGCTGATTTGTATGCCTGAACCTGTGATAAGTAAAGCCTTTTTAAAACTGCATCGGATTCCTGAGTTTTCATCCGTTCCTCGCCGGCTTCAGAGGTAGCAGGGAACTCGCTTCCCAGCACTGTCGGGGACCCGGCGGAGCGCCCGACAGTGTCCCAAAAAAGCCAAAATAAATAAATAAATAAATAAATAAAAAGCAAAAGTACATACATTGGGTGGTGTCACACATATAGATATATCACTGAAGACATACAAATGAAGTATATTTTAATTAATGTGTTTTTCACATATGACCTGATGGAATGGTGTGAGGCTTTTTATCTTCCTGGAGGAAGCAGGTGCCCTTGGGCTCTACTTGCATGAGACAGGGCATATGGAGATGTTACTGGGGCCAGCTCGAACAAATCGATGATGAACGGGAAGACAGTGATGTTTCCAAACTGAACGCATATCAGAGGTCACTTCCAAAGTAATCAAGAGCATATCACTCTAATACTGTAAGAAAATTTCTTCTGAAGTTATCATAGGTGGGGAATACTGAAGCATGAAAGAAAAAAAAAGTGAATTACTCTGAAATTCACCAGTTAAATGCTATCTTTTGGCTTTTAGAATTTCAATAATAGGTTTCTTCCGCAAATAGAAAAGCCTCAATTTAAAAGAATTTTTCCCCTGGGTAACTTTTACCTTTCTTAAGCAGAATAGAGCGTGTCAATGACATAATGGTATAAATATAGTATCAAAGAATATGATGTATCATAAAAGCCTATTTTCTAAAAAATCATTACTTAAAAGGGAGACGAAAAAGGCAGTAACTGTAATCATCAAAATGCAAGGCTGGTGTCCAAACTTTTTTTTGTTGTTGTTCTTTGGATTTTCCCTTCAGCTATCCTCTCCACCTCAAAATGACCTGTTTGCAAACTGTTGCTTACTCAAAGTGCTGGGCCACTTATTTGCAGGCCCTTGGGAAAAAATAATTCAGTCCTTCACCTTCTTTCAACAATGCCAAATTTCAATGGCTTTTGATGCAGAGTTTTAAAAGCTTTGCTCCTTGAAATCAAGTTAAAGTATTTATTTTAATGAAAAGGCCAGGCTTTGTTAGGAATGAGTGTGTAGTTCAGAAATGCAGATAAAGGTTGTGAAGCTTGAGGAAATCAGTGAGATTCTTTATTCCTATATTTCCCAGTCTGTGGAGGCTCTGCAAAACAAAAAATAGTTTTGAGAGGACTGGAGATTAGAGACCTTAAAGGTTGAGGCTTGAGCAACCCTCCACATGGTAAAATGCCCTACATGTCTTACAATGTTGATTTGAGAGCAGGGCTTTCCCCTAAGTGCTTCAGCCGTTGTCAAGAGAAAGAGCTTTGAATTCTTGACAGTTTATTTTTTTGTTTTCTTATCATGATCTTTTGTTCCTTTTAGAGCTTTTCCTATTCTAAGAGGTTCTACTCTCTCTGGGTGGTGTCCCAGTTTCATCATCCAGTGGTGTGTCAGTTGTTAATAATCAATGGGGAGTCTTGTTTTCTTGTTCTTGGTTTGGAGTTGCTTCAAATCGCATCTTGGTTTTGTTGTTTTCTAGGAAAACTCATCAGTATCCACCACCATTTCCCTGCTCACTGATAGGTTTAAGGACCATACCTGTTGCAAACAGAGGGACCGAGTCAATTTAAGTGAAGAAACAGAAAAGTTTGTTGGTGGTGCACTCCCTGACTGGGTTGAGGCGAGGCCTTACTTGGGAGAAGCTCCATGGAAATTTTAAAATCTCTTTGGGATGGGGAACGATGAACAAGGTGGTTTCTCTGGCAGGAAGGGGACAAAAGGAAGGTTGCTCTTTGGCTGGAGGGAGGAGTGTGGGAGGTAGAGTGTGGTGTGGTTGCTCTGGAATTCCTTTATCCACAGAGAGCTGAGTAGAAGAGCCTGATGGAATACCATTGTGTTCTCCATGCTGCGGGGAGAAGGGTGTTCCCCAGTAAACTTTACACTTACAGTTTTGCTTAAAACACAGAAAACCTAAAAACAGCAATGCCATCAATGGAGATGCTCTTTAACATTGATGCTGTTTTACAAATTAAGGATTGGTGGTGGAAGGATGCTGGAACAATAGTATAGCTGGTAGGATGCTTGCCTGGACTGGGCTAAACTCGTTCCTCCCTAACCCCTATTGGGTTTCCCCACCAGTAGTGATCCCTGTGAGCAGAGACAGGAATAAATCCTGACAACCACAGGGTGTGACCCCCCCCAAAACACAAACAAAAAAATGGTGATATGGTGCCACTCAGTGCTCACAATATTAGGGTCCACTCCCAGTGATTTTTGTCAACTAGGCAGGGTTGCTCAATGCTAGGATCTAAGATTCTGGGGTGATGCTTAGATATATAGTGCCGGGAGCTAACCAGGTCATTTCAGAAGTGCTCAGGGATCTCCTGTAATGCTCTTGGGTTTGTTTAGTGCCAGAGACCTTATAGGGGTGTGTTGGGTGTGTGTCAGGTATATGCCTTAACACTGTAGTTCTTGGTCACAAAAAAAAATTGGACATTACTAAGGACTGATTTAAAGATGTGTTCATCATCTATCTCACTCTTATTTTCATTTATCTCACTCTTATTTTATTTGTTTGGTTTTAGACACATATTCAGCTCTGCTCAGGTTTTACCCTGACTCTGCACTCAGGGATCTCTGTGGAGCAGAGGGACCATAGAGGTGGCAAGTATTGAACCAGGTTGATGTAGGTGGACCCCGCAGGTGGCTTATGTGAGGCATGAAGGGGAAGAGATGGTCACTTTCTCCCCCAGCTACCTCTGCTGCCCAGGTCCGCTGGGCAGGTTAAGGACTGATAGAGTCTGCTATGAGCCCCTGCAGCAGGGTGTGGGCCTGAGCCCCACCAGCCCCTCAAGGTGGCTGTCAAGACACACCTGCTGTCCACTTGATCTCTAGGTACAGGGGTTGATCCCCACCACCCGATATTTCTCGGGTGCCACAGACTCAGGCTGGAGTGAGGAATTGCTCTCTGCAGGAAAGGAAAGTCAGGCCTAGGCCTTATCCAGGGTTTCCTCAGCGTTCTTGTCTTCCTCTCAGAAAAGGATTTTCAGGAGTAGACGAGCAGTGAAGTAGAACAGATTTTATTATGGAGGTTTTAGAATGGGGAAGGAAGAGGGAAAGTGAGAGAGAGGAGCACACATCTCAAGAGGGGAGTTGTGGGCAACACATGTGCTCGGGTACCACATGTGCTCGGCCACATGGGCTCAAACAGCACATGGGCTCAGGCAGCATAAGCAGACCATCCTGAAGTCCGGATGGCTTTTATAGATTTCTTCCCAAGCTACTCCTATATGGGGGCTTCAACCTAGGTTAAAGTCCATTGCTAGGGTCATTGCCAAGGGGTGTAGACTTTGGGAGTGGTCTTCTTGAAAAATCTCATTTTCTTGACCTCTGTTCCTGCTAATCTTCTTTCCTGGAATGTAACCAGATGAAGGGCTGAGCAGAGACAGGTTGATTCAGATTCCTCAAGGTCTACTGAGGGTTAATGGGTCTCATCAAGTCTTGGTTCCTGGTTCCAAAAGGTGACTCTGGACAGCCGTAAGGTGAGAATTTACTGACATGTGGGTCCCCCACTGTCTGCCTGTCTACACCAAGATCAGCTCAGTTCAAGGCAAAAACCCTACCCACTGTACTATGGTTCTGGTCCATTAATCATATCTTATACATAGAATCTGGGCAGACAAATTTATGCAGGAGCTTTGGAGACTACTTTAACATTGTCTTGTAAAGGTGAACATTTGCATACTTTAAGGAATAGCTATTGTATTTCCAGCTTATATCTAAGAAAAAACTGGCCATGTTTACCAGAAGAAATAAATATTAGTGTTCATGGCATCAGCATTTGTAAGAACAATCATCAGGGTCATTAAAATGCTCATTTTTTAAAGCATGAACAAGTAAGTAAACTATATCTTATCAAAAACCAGACTACTAAGTGCCATAAAAAATGCAATAAAATGGTTAAAGCTTAGGGCACATAATTTTGTAAGATAAAATGCAGATAACTCTCCATAGTCTGATACTGTTCTTATCAACTAAAATATACATATGTGCATGTGTGTGATAAACAGGCTCAGTCTTCAGGAAATAGGGTAGCTGCCAATAAGATCAGTAAAGGCAAAATTAACAGTATAAGTATGTCTCTTAGGGCAAACCTTTGAAGGCAGTTCCTATGTAAAAGGATTTATGCTGGAAAAAAATCGTGACTGAACCTGACCAATCAAATTGTACCATCAAAATGAATGTAGAGGCCTGCCAGAGTCATAATACAACAGGTGAGGTGCTTGTCTTGCATGCAACCAAGCTTAACTCTGTCCCAACTACCCCATGTCATCCCCCTAAGCTCACCAGGAATGATCATTAAGCTCAGAGCTAGGATTAAGTCCTGAGCACAGCTGAATGTAGCCATCAAACAAACAAACAAACAAACCAAAAAACCCAAAATATTAAAAGAATTAGGAGTCATTTGATCAATATCAGCAAGGAAGTATACCCAATGGCACGTCCTTGATTTAATTGAGGGAATGATGTAGGATTTGCCATAGGTGGCCTTGGTTCCAAGGCTGTAAAAAGCAGTGAATCACTCTCTCTTTTGGCAAGGCAGAGCAGGGCAAGGCTGGAAAGAAGAGGAAGTACAGGAATGGAAAGGGAAGGTTAAGAGGAAAGGGAAGGTTAAGAGGAAAGGGAAGGTAGTTTGAAAAATAAAATGAAATGGAAGAGAAGGGAAAGGTAGAAAGGGAAAGAAAATGGCATGGAAAGAATATAAGAAGTGGAAAAAAAGGAAAAGAGAAGGGAAACCAATTGAATCAGTTTTGATAGTGAAGCACTGTAGTAATAAATTGTCATTGACAGAAACAATTCAGAAAATAAACAAGTGACTTATGTGTGATAAATCTTATAAGATCAATAAAGTATATAATATAAAATCCAAAGTGAAGTGGTTATCTGATTCCAGAACATATGGTCGTGGTATAATATTCTCTTAGAAAGAAAATCATAAATGAATGTAATTTTTTTAGTGGAACAAAAGTGGATATATCTGTTGTGGTGTTAGGGACCACACTGATGGTGACATGCAGAACTTCTGCTCCTGTGGCATTTTCTGGATCTAATTGATGCACTCTTGGGGTAACTTCTCTTCCTTTAGAGACTCTCAGAGGCTCTATATTCACTAAATGCTTTAAAAATTGTTGGTAGATAATATGTGACTTATGGAACAATTTTTATAGTGTTGATGAACTAAGTAGTATTATAAAATCAATTTGTGATTCAAGGAAAAGTAATATAGTATTGATTCAAAAGATGGTTATGACCTAATGTGTAGAAATTATTAATTTTCTTTTTTGATCTGGCCTCACTGGGGTGAATTTCTCATTTTACCTATCCTTCAAAAATGTACACGGCATAGAAGTATGCCATACTGTGCATGCTATGTCTTATTTTGTAACTACTATAGTTACTGCTACAATAATGTTAAAAATGTAATTCAGAGTATATCAACTTTTAATAGCCATCACTTTCCTTATATCTTTTCATATATATTTATCCTGAAAGAGAGAGAATTTGTGCTCCTAAACTGTGAGCATTTGCCTACTCACTGATGTGTTATTCAGGAAACTTATTCTGTTGAAATGTTCTGCTCATTATCACAGAAATTTCAAATAGCTATTTACAATTAATAGTGAAAAGTTCAGAGAAACTATGAGAATAGCTTACTATATTTATGAAAAGGTTACTCTTTTTTTGAAATATAGGTTTGCTGTGTGTAGGGGTTATTTGTGAGGACACACCAAGTGGTCCTCAGGCGTTACTCCTGGCACCATGCTTAAGGATCATTATTGGTGAGTTTGAGGGACCATTAGTGATGCCAGGGTTTGACTTCACTCAAGACAACTGCCTTGGGGCAGGAGCGATAGCCTAGCGGGTAGGGTGTTTGCCTTGCATGCGGCTGGCCTGTGCCGCCCTGGTTTGATTCCCGGCATCCCATATGGTCCCCAAGCACCGCCCGGAGTAATTCCTGAGTGCAGAGCCAGGACTAACCCCTGGCATCGCCAGGTGTGACCCAAAAAGAAAAAAAAAAGACAACTGCCTTAACTCCTGCACTGTCCCTCAGGTTCTGAAATTATACTTGTTGAAAGTTATCACCAGATAATTAAATATATAATATATATATATATATAATAGTCTTTATTTTATAAAATAGATTATTTTATATATTATATATGTACTGGAAATAAACATTGTTATTACTGGTTATATATTGTTATGTATAACAGTATGTATTGTTATATATAGTATATATACAATTGTTTTATATATATAATATATATAATAAGTTATTTAGAGAGTGAGATGAAGAATATACTCCAAAATAACAGCTAACGTTTCTGTGTAAAAGGATTATGAGAGATTTAATAATTTCATTTGTGAATCTCTAAATATTTTAAATTTTAATTTGGCTATCAATCACTTGTATCACTTGTCTTCTCATTCATCATCCATTTGCTCGAAGCGGGAACCAGTAACATCTCATATGTCCTGTCACATGCTAGTGTAGCCCAAGGGCATCTGCTAGCTCCAGGAACATAAAGAGTCTCAAATCATTCCATCAGGTCATGGGAATGAGGTTTATAATTGTTACTGGTATTTGGCATATCAAATACTAAATGGGTACTTGCCAGGCTCTGCCATGTGGGTGGGACACTCTTGTAGTCACCTCTAATCTTGAGCATTTATTGATGAACTGCATGTCCGCAATCAGCTCTTCTGTTGGGTGGTGCTCTGATGAGAGGGGATTCCGGATGTGGAACATGACAGCCCTCATGATGTGGGTGGTCCTCCTAGCTTCTTGCAAGGCTCTTCTGGGGTGACGGGCCAGGGCTAGAACCTGCCATCCCTCCTGAGCTCCTCGTGATCAACTGGGCACAGGGAGAGCAAACAGCAGCTCTGCCCCATGTATGTGAGTCTCTGGATCAGCATACCTGGGCTGGGCTTGAAAAAGACTGCTGCAGGGTGGGTCTGTGATGAGCCAGGCTGTTATCAGCTCTTCTTCTGGGTGGAGCTGTGACAAAAGGGGAGTCCTGATGTGGAAATGGTGGCCCTCATGGTGTGGGGGATACTATAGATTCTTGCAAGGCTCGGCTGGGGTGGAGGGCCACGGCTAGAACCCGCCTTCCTTGCAGGTGCCTCATGATCAGATAGGCACAAGGAGAGTCAGTAGCGCTGCCCCATGTATGTGAGTCTCTGGATCGACATCATCAATACATAAAACAATATTTCCCAAACTTCACTTCAGTTTGGCTTTTTATATACTGAGTTGGGAAAAGAAGATTTGGAAGATGAAATAGTGATTGAAGCTCACTCAATTCCCTAAACCCAACATTTAGAGAATAATTGATGTCATTGCATCATGAAAGTTAGAAAAATTCTTGTATAAATTGAGTGGTCTCTAAAACAATGCTTAAGAGGCAGAGTCTTCTCCCAGCAACCTGGGCAAAGGGCTCAATGCAATGACCTGAAGATGTAGAGCTGGTCTGGGCCTTGTGGATAGGGTTAACCTGGATGATCCTACGGGTCCTAGGGGGTCTCAAGGACTACAACCAGTGAAACCAGAGCTGCACCTGGCAATGTTCCAGGGGTGATGTGATTGCCAGGACTTGTACATAGGTCTGCTGCGTGTCTTGCAGCCTGTATTATTCATGTGATCCATTAAATAATATATGTATATATAACTTTTGTTTGATAAAAGATAGAATTAACTGATTTTTAATTCTCACTTCAAATTGTACAAGATAGAATCATGCTGATTATAGTCATTTTGAACTTCAAGAAAATGATTAAGTACAACCATAGAGTAATATATTATTACTGTATATTCTAGGCAAGTTACATAACTCATAGCATTTTTTTCTTCCTACACAGAGTAAATTTCAACACAAATTCTTAAAACTGGCATAATATTTTATATCGTCTTTGGATAATTAGGATATTTTAAGTTCATTTCAAAAAATTATTATCTGAATTATGAACACATCTAGATTTTAACCTAAATAATAAAATATTGAATAAGAGGTTTGTTTTGTCAAGTTTATATTTGATAAATGTGCAAGTCAATATGTATATATCTATTAAGACCAAAGTAATAAACCAAAAATATTCCATAACCCACACAAGATTTTTTTCTCTGAATCTATTTTAATCAATGTCTGTGTCAAGTTATTTGGATTCAGTTCTTCATTTTTCATGTTCCTATTGCCCATTCATGTGTCCTCTTCAGAGAATTGTTTGTTCATTTCTTCTCCTTATTTTTGTATTTTTTATTTTGATCTTTGTGAGTTCAGTATTTAATCAACTGACATCTTCTCTGCCTTTATCTTGATCATGGCCATTTTGTACTGTTCTGTCTCCCTTTTGACACTTGCTATTTCCTTCCAAGAATTTTTGTTTCTACTTTACTACATAGCTCTAGATTACTTCCCATCTTAAGTTGAAAGTGTGTATACCTAAAGTATGTCTGTATGTCCCCTAAAGCCTTAAATACTCAATCTTTTTTTTTTTTTTTGCTTTTTTGGGTCACACCCGGCGATGCTCAGGGGTTACTCCTGGCTCTGCACTCAGGAATTACTCCTGGCGGTGCTCGGGGGACCATATGGAATGCCGGGGATGGAACCCAGGCCAGCACAGGCCGGCCACGTGCAAGGCAAATGCCCCTACCCGCTGGGCTATCGCTCCGCCCAATACTCAATCTTTTTACCTACTTTATAACTCTTTTTTCTCCTTACTGCCTGTTTAATTTTAGTTGGATATGAAACATCTATTTATACTTATGCAACAAGGCCAGTGCATGTAAAATAACAAATACAGGAAATAAAAAAACGCATACATAGTCCATGAGAACACTTGGTTCCTTATGCAAAATTATTCAGTGCATGTTGTAAGCCTAAGGACTGAACAGAATAGACCTACCCACATGTTAAATACTTAGTACATTACAAAATAAGTCATGCAGCTGCTACTTGAGATTTTAGCTGCATTTACCAGGCAGTATATCAGGGGATACCTGCAAGGGAATAAGCCAATAACATTGTAGAATAAAAATATGACTCTTCTAACCAAATTTATTTTTTTTACTTGATTGGATCCTATTTTCTTCATCTCCATCCCAGATTCCTTTTTTTAAAAGTATTTTATTATACCACCGTGAGATATACAAATAAAAAGATATACAATTAAAAAGTTCATATTTGGGTTTTGGTCATACAGTGTTCCAGCACCCGTCCCTCCACCAGTGCCCATCTCCCACCACCAACGTCCCCGGTTCCCTCCCCCTTCCCCAGCCCCCTCCAAGGCAGGTTCTTTATTTCTTTCCCTTTCTCTCTTTCTCTTTTCCTTCCCTTCCAGACTATGGATTACAGAACATACATTAAGAGGTTGGCATGTGTATCCTTTTGCCTCTATTTAATGCTCAGTTCTAGGTTGGCATTAGTACCCTCGACAATTATTAGCACACTGTTCCATTTTCTGTCTTACCTAATCTCTGACTCCCATACGTTTGTGATAATTTCCACTCTTGTTTGACAAGACCTCCTCATATATGTTTCACTTGACCTTGGATATTGGTATCATAATATGTATATATATATATATATATATATATATATATATTTATGCCATGCAAATAAATGCAGTCATTCTGTATCTGTCTCTCTCCTTCTGGCTAATTTCGCTCAACATAATCTTCTCCATGTCCATCCATTTGTAGGCAAATTTTATGCCCTAAAATCGATGACTGGATAAAGAAGCTTTGGTACATCTATACAATGGAATACTATGCAGCTGTTAGGAAAAAATGAAGCCAGATTCCTTTTTTGAGGAAGGATTACCTCTCTATTCACTCATTCCAATGCCAAATTACAGAACCAAAGGAAGCTCTCTGTCCCAAAACAGAATCTGGTGTTGTCAATCACTACAGAATCGATGGAAAGAACACAACACTTTTGTTTTTCTTTGTGTACCCTTCAGGATATAATCCTCCTTTGGTGATGGTGTTCTCCTAGCTGCTGCTCTCCTGTTCTCACCAAGAACACATCACATCACTTCAGTGTCCGGCAAACCAATGCAGGAAATTCATTCCTGAAGTCCAGAAACATTTTTTCCCCTCATGTCAAGATTTTCTTTTTTTTTTTTTTTGACTTTGCACTCTATCACAAGAAAGGAATGTCACCTGCAGATACTTTAGACATCTAAAATGAATGATGGCCTTCCAGGTATACTCTCCAGAGTGCAGGTTTATAATCCATGGAAATTTTAGATCAGACCAGCTACGTCCATTCCTTATGAAATATTCTCTGCCCACAAGATGGGGGATTATAGCGATAGTTGCTCTTAATATAGCCACTAATCTGCAGTCCCTACCAGAAAATGCAAAAGGTTGTTCCAGTCTTCTTACAACTTCAGTGCTGGCCACTCTCAGAGTGAGCACGAGGTCTCTGAGTTTTATGTATTTTGGTTTTCTTATTCAGACAGAGTTTTCTAGTTTTTTATAGAATACCATGCAGTGTTTCTTGAAGGACGTTGTTTAGTGGCAACAAATGATCTCAGTTCTTGGTTTTCTGAGAAGAATTTATCACTCCCTTAAGTCTGAGTGATAACCTATCAGGTTATGAAAAAATTCTAGAAGATTTCTAAGATGCTTTTCATTAAGTACCTTGAATAGTTCATACAATTTTCATTTTGTTTGTGAATATTGTTTGAGAAATATGATGTGAATCTTCTGCCTGCTCACTTATCGGAGTCATTCTCTCTTGCTGCTTTAAGCTTAGAATCATTTTTTCTTCCTTGTTCTTGCCATTTTGATTACAGTGTTTTGGTCTTATTCCCCCTATTTTTATTTTGTTTAGAGAAGTTCTAAAGAGCTCTTCAATCAGTACAAATGTTGTCCTTCTCCAATGTTTATCTTTTATATCTTCTACTTTCTCTATTTTTTGTTTCCCTTTCTCTATTTCTTTTCTTTATGATGTTCTGGTGATGTGCACATTGTTATTCTTAAATGGACACTGTATGTGTTAAATTCTCTCATTTAAAAACTGTATTTTCTTTTCCCCTTTGTTTTATATTAATGATGTCATGTACCTTCTCTTCAAGGCAACTAGTTTGAATTTCAGCTTCTTTCATTTAATGCCTAATCCTGACATTGGTTTTTATAATTATTTCAACTTCCATACAATTTAGCCTCTTCATTTCTGTTTTGATGATTTTATTAGTTTCTTTAATTTTCTTCATTATGTTTTATTAAGCAAATTGATGGTTTCTTCCACTGATTTCTTCATTTAATTGACATTAAAAGGATTTTTTAAAAAATATTCTTCATGAAGCTTAGAAAATTCTTATTCAGTTAAGAATGAGTAGTAAATGTGACTAAATATCTTCTCTTCTTTTTTCAAAATTTTTCCCCTGGGAAGTAGGGATAGATATCCAAATCCTAACTACATGCATAACTCTCAGGTGTTTAGTTTTTTCAAAATTGGACTAGCACCTGTGGGTCTAAGAATTTGGGCGACCTAAATGGCTACTGAGGATTCCTGGGCATAAGTGTCCTATATGTACTAGAATTCTCAAGTAAAATATTAAGATCTTGGCTCTGACCTAAGGTACACTGTTGCTAGTGTCAGTCTATTGATATGGTATCACAATTTGGCCAGCCTGAATAGCAAAGGGGATTATGATCACACGTTCATCATAGCAATTTAGCAAGCTGATTTTATAGCTACCCATGAATGTATTTCTGAATTATTATCTGCAATTGTGGAGATAAAATTCAGCAAATCTGGGTAGCAATATATAGTACAATGCCATGAGTCTGTTATAGGCCATTGAGGCAAAGTTAGAGTGGGATTTTGGTACTGCAGGATGCCCTAATTTATGACTGTGCACATGTGCCTGGATGTCACTTTTATTTTATTGGAGTGTGTGTGTGTGTGTGTGTGTGTGTGTGTGTGTGTGATTTTTTGGGCCATACTCAGTGGAGGTTAAGACCAACTTCTGACTCTGTGCTCAAAGATCACTCCTGGTGGACGTGGGGATCCGTATTGGGTGCCAGGAATCAACCACTTCAGCTGTATACAAGGCAAGCACCCAACACATTGTTCTATCTCTAGAGACCCTTGGATGCTACATTTAAACAGGTATAGACAATGATCCCAGGCACTATTCCTACTGTCCTGTGGTAGATCTGTTTTGATTTTGGAAATATCTTTTGAGTTGCCTTTCATATTGATTTTCTGATAGTAAATGACACTCTTTCACAAGCTTTGAAGCAGCAAAAGGCAGATAATTTGGACCTATGTAGTACTAAGGACAGATCACGATCACGATCTTCCCGTTTATCATCTATTTGCTAGAGCGGGCACCAGTACTATCTCCATATGTCCTGTCTCATGCTAGTAGAACCCAAAGGCATCCGCTTGCTCCAGGAGCATAAAGAGCCTCAAACCATTAAATGTTACTGGTATTTGGCATATCAAATACAACACGAGCAGCTTGCCAGGCTTGCCGTGCGGGTGGTTCTCCTTGAACCTCGGCAGGTTCAAGGAGAGATATGGGTCATTTATTCAACCTTGGTAGACTAGACTTCAGATAAAAAAACTTCTCAAAACATCAGAGTATTTGTCTTAACCGCTAATAGGATGAGTGTAGTTCCTGCCTCCAGAATGGAAGCTATACATAGATACTGGGAAGTATGGAAATCTGCCTCCCTGCTGAATGGCTTCTAGTCACATGTAAGAGGCAACAAAGTGTGTCTCAGATAGCTCTTCCATACTGTTTCCACAAGTGTACTCCGTGGAGTCACCCATCTCTTTGCTTATGGCATCCCTTTCTGTTAACTCACTGCAGGATCCTACTTCCTGCCACTCTGTTAAATCATTGGGATGCTTTCCTGTTCCTGACGCTTCACAGTCTCCCTGTACTTGACAACTAACCAAGATCCCCTTTCTTTATCTCTACTGTTTGTACTCTCTCTCTCTCTCTCTCCTCTCTCTCTCTCTCTCTCTCTCTCTCTTTTGGCTTTTTTGGGTCGCACCTGGCAATGTTCAGGGGTTACTCTGGCTCTGGCTCTGCACACAGGAATTACTCCTGGCGGTGCTCGGGGACCATGTGGGATGTCGGGGATTGAACCAGGGCCGACATGGGCTGGCCGCGTGCAAGGCAAACACCCTACCCGCTGGGCTATCGCTCTGGGCTCCTGTACTCACTCTTATAACCTGCAACGTTTTACCTGGTGGGTACCAAAGTCTAGTAGTCTATGCTTCTAGAACTAAGGTTAGGTTCTATTCCTTCATATAGATTTTGCTGAGAGAAACTGTTCAGGAAACTATCCTTCCTTTATTCATCCATCTTGGTCATCCTTCCCCACAATCTTATCAGTTCTCTTAATAACCTCTTGATTTGAGAATCTTCTATTCTATCCTAAGTAGTCAGAAGTGCTGGTAGATTAGAAAGAATGGTAGTTCATACTAAGACTTTACTTTCAGCGGACTACCTAGATGAGAAATTGATATTTTACTGAGTCATTTCAGTCATGTGGAGACTAGATAGTTTAATCAATAATTGCAACAACTATTGACATCATCTTGAAAATACAAAAGAACAAAAATAAACTGAATATAAATATTGGGGAATATGAACAAAATTGTCATCATTTACCGCTAGTTTTATATGTTTAGATTCCAGGATTAATAAAAGCCTTAGGGAAAAATGCTGAAAGATTTTTGTAAAAGAAAATATAATACAGATATCAATAAATGCATTCTGCTACAACATAAATAGAAAACAAAATCTACAATGAAAGCACAACTCACAAAAGCAACACATATTTAAAATCACTAGGGACAATCTTTAGAAATTCACGTTATCTATTGAAAGAAAACATTAAGGTTTCACTAGAGGATATAGGAGAATTCTAAATAACTATAGATATATGCTTGTTCTTGCAAAAATTCAATACTGTAAACATACCAATATTCCACCAATTACTATTTAATTATATTGCAATTCCACTTTAAAGCCTAATAGATGTTTTAAACACATTTGGCTTGTAAGAAACATTCAAATAATATATGAATACATCATATAAAAGAATGAAAAAATCTTAAAGGAACAAAAGTAATGGAAGATTATTCCCTCTGCCAAAATTAAACCATTTTATGATGCTACAGCAATTTAAACTATGTTGTAATTATGCACAAAGAGATAGTTTAATGAAGCAGAAGAGGTATAGTTAAGAAATATAACCTGCATACATTAAAAAGTGACTTCCATTGGATAGCATAAGTTAAAACATATTTGTGTATTTGTGTTTTTATCAGAAGAAGCTTCCTTCTATATACAATTTTGACTTTCTTTTATTTTTTCTATGTCCTCAAAGTCAGGTACTAGAACATTAGTGCCGAACCTACCAGTAGACTTATTAAAATGTGAATATTAGGCTTTTATCTCAGTTATGAACTAGAATTTCCTAAATGAGTTCAAAGATGCATGTAATACTTAATAATAAAGTTTGATATTCATTAGTCCAGTGAATTCTACCTACATTAATGGTGAGAATGGAAAAATGACATTTTGGGGATATAATTATTACAATGAGTTCACTAGTGTTTACTCATATCCATGCCCATCTGAAATGTAATTTATTTGGTATAAATAAATGTACATAAGGACAAAGTGAAATTATCAACTTTCCGGTACTCTTACATGAAGAAGAGAGAAAAAAAAGAAACTGAATGAGAGGCTTTTATAAAGTCAAGGCTGTATTGAAATAACAGAGCTCTAAATCATGCAATGTTAGAGGTTGTTAGGAACTACTAAAAGCTTTAGGAATAGTCAATGAAGAATTATTTCCAATAATCTAAAGAGAACCATGGCCTTGCCAATGATCTCAGATTTCAATCTCCAGAACTGTGAGGAAATAAAAATTCTCTTTGTTTGAAGTCAACAAATCTGTGGTAATTCTGATGGTCCTGGTAAACTAGTACAGCTGTTAACTCAGGAGCAAAGACAGCAAACATTCAAATGAAATAAAGAAGGCTAAGTCTCAGATATGATTTCACCCAACTGCAAGAGAGACTAGGAATTGTGGTCTAACTGTATACTCTGGATAATGAGAATATGCTTGTTGCTGGAGAAGTTTTAGGTTCCTTTGCAAAGTAATTTTAAATTATTGAGGAAAATTATTATTCCATATGCAATAATAATTTATTTTATTTTAATGAATGCTATAAAAACAAAAATGAAGCTTAGAACAAAACATGCTTGATTGGTAAATATTAACATGATTGAGAGGTACCAGAACAATAGTACAGCAGGTAGTGTTCCTTCCTTGCACATGACCCACTGAAATTCAATTCCTTGCACCACAGTCATCTCTGAGCACTGACAGGTGTAATACCCAAGCATAGAGCCAGGCATAAGCCCCTGAGAACCAAAACCAGCTATGGCCCCAAAGCAATAACAAAATTATTAAGAAACCTATATTTTGGAGGGTGTGGTGAGTGAGTCACTATCCTTAATAGATAGAAGTAGGAAGATAACTTTTCTAACAAGTTTATATATATATATATATATATATACATACATACATATATATCAAAATATGCAATAATATTTATTCCGGGACAATTTCAGAGTTTTATTTTAAGAAGATAGAAAGGGAACAACCCTTCAATTCAGAACTCTATAATCAAATTTTGGTAATTAGTTAATTTCCTAATGTTATTGACTTGATGACTAAAATACCTATTTGCAAAAGTGGAAAAACACTTATATTCATTTATGAAAGGTAACTGTGCAATTTCGTGCTTTGTCATATAAAATTATTATCTCTTTCTGTATATATTGGGTTATAAGGAGTGAAGCACCACACAAATATTCATCAAAATATTCTTGGGATTGTCTCCTTTATAATATTCATATCAGTTTATGTTTCTTCTGAATTCTGTGTTTATATTCTTCAAAATTTTACCAATGCGGTCATGCTTTTGCCTAACAATGGAGATATTTTCTAAGAAATGTGTTACTTATTAATTTTTCCATTGTTTGAATATCTTAATGTAATCACACAAATCCAGAATGTTTAGCCTACTACATACCTAAAGTTCTTAATGACCATTAAGAACATGTCTATTCAATGGTCATTAAGAACATGTCTACTTGCAAATTATTGATTAAAATATTCTTAAGGAATGCATAATAATATATACATCATTTGTTTGAAAGGAGCATCATTCTGGGATGCTGTTTGATGTTCAAATAATAATTGAATTACACTACGTACATTCCCATTGGCCATTATAACTGTGTGTTTTCTTTACAAAATATAGAATATGTGAGTCTGAAAATGACTCAAGACTGATTTGTCTCAGTCTATAGTAATTTCTAATCTCACCATATTTGACTTTATGTTTTTCAACAAAAACTCTCAGAAAGTAGAATAAAAAGCATATGTTTCAATGGTATATTGTGACATCTTCTCAATTACAAAACCAATGTATTGTACTCATATGCTATGTTAACAGGGAAGAGTTTCATCCCTTCTTTTGTAAGTGATGGCTGGCACAACAAATTTAGTGAAAAAGGAATTATTTGCCATATTGGATCAGTACTATTGCAACTACCTAAAGAATACAGGTAATCATGCCAAAGAAAATTTAGGGGGAGGTCTTTTTAAATAAAGTACAAGAGTCAACCCAAATTACCTTCTTATTCAAATCAGATCCATCAATCCATCTGTGTTTAATGTACTATCCTAATAGCATGGAAACCAGTTTCAAGGCAAGCACATGCTCTTGAGCTACACTAATATGCAACAGGGACGAATGGAGATGTTACTGGCAACTGCTGGAGCAAATCAATGAACAATGGGAAGACAAGTGATACAAGAGATACAATTTTGTCTGTTTTCTCTGTGTGTTATTATAGTAAATATGAGTCTTGAGCATCGCCAGGTGCTACCCAAAAAATAAAAAATAAAGATTGGCTAGTATATGGATATTTTTCAGGTTGCGTTAGCCTGAAGTTTTCTGCAATTTTCTGTGGCTGGGAATATTTATCAGATACTGTCATCTCCTATATATATATATAATATCACAGTTTCTTGGTCTCTGGTGAAGTTTATCCTTTCTGTAGGGGGAGTCCAACCTCCTCGGGAAAGGTGCTGAGCCAGTTGAAGGTCTTATCAGTCTTTAGTTCCTGTGTCCACAAGGAGGGTCCTGACAACTTTAGGACTGGTTGGTATCATTTCTTTCCAGGAATCCCACTGCCATGTGGGTCCTTCCCTATATAGCTGCCTGCCTCACCTCCCCTTCTGACTCATTTCACTCAGCATGGTATGCTCCATGTCCATCCATTGATAAGCAAATTTCATGACTTCATTTTTTCTGGTGACTGTATAATATTCCATTGTGGGGATGTACCGTAGTTTCTTTATCCAGTCATTTCTTCTTGGGCACTTAGGGTATTTCCAGATTCTAGCTATTGGGCTGCAATGCACATAGCTTTGCAGATGGCTCTTCTGCTGTGTGTTTTTGGGCCCTCCAGGGTATATTCCCAGAAGTGGTATTGATGGGTTGCGCATAAACTCCATTTGTAATTATTGAGACATTTCCATTTTGTTTTCAAAAAATGGCTGGACCAGATGACACTCCCACCAACAAAGAATGAGAGCTCCTTTTTTTCCCCATATCCATACTGGCACTGGTCTTGTTAGTTTTGATGTTCTCCTGTCTCTATAGTATGAGATGATATCTCATTGTTGTTTTGTCTTCCATCTCCCTGATGATTGTGATGTGAGCATGTTTTTATGTGCCTTTTGGCCCACAAAGCATTGTTTGGCCCAGGCATATCTGTGTCATCTCAGCTAGTTTATTTTGGGATGTGTCTGTGTGTGCTTGTGTGTGTGTTTATTGACAGGATTTTTGATGTCAGTATTTGCCACGGCTCCTGCGGCACTGGCTCGCGTGGCATGAAAGTGCTCACTGGGCCAGGGGATGGCTTCGTACTTCCCTCTAAAAAGGGATAGTTATCAGACGGTGCTTCCCCCTAAAAAGGGACTCTCACCAACAAAGCCCCCTAGAATTCCTTTTGGTTGTTTCTAAGAATGCTTGGTGTGCAATTAGAGCGCTTGTTTATGCTGAAACTTAGACTCTGAGTAATGAAGAGACTGGACAAAGAGAAAAACCTGTGGCAACCGTAGTTTTCATTATATACAATTATAGCATAAAACAAAGATAGTAAAAAAATGCCAGCCCGCGCGAGCTCTGGCTGCCAAGGCCTGAGCTGGTCTCAGGTCCTTGATAAGGAAAGGCCCGTGGCCTTCAGGGCCTTTGCTTCCCATCATTAGCGGGAAGGGAGAATTCTTTTTTTTTTTTTTTTTTAAGTATTTTATTATACCACCGTGAGATATACAAATAAAAAGATATACAATTAAAAAGTTCATGTTTGGGTTTTGGTCATACAGTGTTTCAGCACCCGTCCCTCCACCAGTGCCCATCTCCCCACCACCAACATCCCCGGTTCCCTCCCCCTTCCCCAGCCCTGCTCCATGGCAGGTTCTTTATTTCTTTTCCCTTTCTCTCTCTTTCTCTTTTCCTTCCCTTCCAGACTATGGATTACAGAACATACATTAAAAGGTTGTCATGTGTATCCTTTTTGCCTCTATTTAATGCTCAGTTCTAGGTTGGCATTAGTACCCTCGACTATTATTAGCACCCTGTTCCATTTTCTGTCTTACCTAGGCTCTGACTCCCACACTTTTGTGATAATTTCCACCTTTGACAAGACCTCCTGATATATGTTTCACTTGACCTTGGATATTGGTATCATAATATGTACATATATATTTATGCCATGCAAATAAATGCAGTCATTCTGTATCTGTCTCTCTCCTTCTGGCTAATTTCGCTCAACATAATCTTCTCCATGTCCATCCATTTATAGGCAAATTTTATAACTTCATTTTTCCTAACAGCTGCATAGTATTCCATTGTGTAGATGTACCAAAGCTTCTTTATCCAGTCATCAATTCTAGGGCACTCTGGTTGCTTCCAGATTCTGGCTATTGTGAATAATGCTGCTATGAACATAAAAGTAGGGATGGTGTTTCTGCTGCGTATTTTTTGGTTTCCCAGAGTAGATTCCCAGGAGTGGTATGGCTGGGTCAAATGGGAGTTCAATTTCTAGTCTTTGGAGGAAAGTCCATATTGTTTTTCCAGAAAGGCTGTACCAGCCGGGCATTCCCACCAACAATGGATGAGTGTCCCCTTTTCCCCACATCCACGCCAGCACTTGTTGTTCTTGCTCTTTTGAATATGTGCCAGTCTCTGTGGTGTAAAGTGGTATCTCATTGTTGTTTTGATTTGCATCTCTCTGATGATTAGTGATGATGAGTATTTTTTCATATGTTTTTGGCCATTCGAATTTCTTCCCTTGCTGAAGTTTCTGTTCATTTCTTTCTCCCCATTTTTTGATGGGGTTGTTTGTTTTCTTCTTGTAAAGTTCTACCAGTGCCTGATATATCCTGGATATTAACCCCTTATCAGATGGGTATTGGGTGAATATTCTTTCCCATTCTGTGGACTGTCTTTGTATCTTAGTCACTGTTTCTTTTGAGGTGCAGAAGCTTTTTAGTTTCATGTAGTCCCATATGTTTATGTTTTCTTCTAGTTGCTTTGTTAGTGATGTTTCACCTTTGAAGATGCCTTTAGCTTCAATGTCGTGGAGGGTTTTTCCTATATTTTCTTCAATGTACTTTATGGATTCAAGTCTGATATTGAGATCTTTAGTCCATTTTGATCTGATTTTTGTGCATGGTGTTAGACACAGGTCCAAATTCATTTTTTTACATGTTGCTGCCCAGTTTTCCCAACACCACTTGTTGAAGAGGCTTTCCCTTACTCCATTTTAGACTCATTGTACCTTTATCAAAGATTAAAACTTTTCCCCATTTAGAATGATGCTTGCTGTGGGCTTTTGGTAGATGGCTGCAACTATCTTGAGGAAAGTCCCTTCAATTCGAAGGGAGAATTCTTGACCTATGGGTCGAGGCGACTGGCTACCCCCTGTTGACGGGAATGCAGTGATTAGCCTCCCTAAACCTCCTGTGTGAAAAATAATTGGGCTTGTTAAAGTTAACACTTTTCTAGTACAAAATCTTAATAATCTTACAATAATAAACTCTGCATAGAAGTTTCTATTTAGGAGTAGGTTAAGTTAATCTATAATATGTGCATAGAGCTAGTAAGTAATTCTATGAATATCAGAATTAAAAAAATATGTATCTTACTTAAGGCAAATACGAAAGTATGTAAAAACAAAAGAGCGTCAGAAAAACATATCTGAAAAACAGGTGCAGGCAAGCAGGCAAGAGGTGGTCATATGTGGTAGGACACGATAAATTCCTTTTTGTTGTTGAAAAAATGTCTCCTTTGCTAAAAATAACTGGGTGTAATCTTGCGTCTGTGCATTTCTTGAACATAAAAAGAAAAGCTTTGCCTTCAGTAAACGGCAGCAGCATTTGACCTCCCTTGTGTCAGTGCCTGTCTGTCCATTGCGCCCGACGTTCCTGTTCTCCTGATTTCTTCAGCTGGTTACCCCCGAGACTTAGAGCTCACACCGACTGAGCGGTCTGCGGCAAAGTATTCCTCTGTTTTCTGCTTGTTTAACATGGAGGTGACCAAGGATCATAAATATCATATTTCCTAAAAATATATCATTTTTATATAGTTCATATTTTCTAACTTGAGATATTAGAAACAAGTTATTTCTTGTTAAATGAAACAAGATGACTCTGGTTTGGTATACCCAGATAAGGGAATCTCTTAACTTTACATCACTGAATATTAAGTCTCAATAAATAATGATGTAGTTTAGTTTACATTTGCATACTTTTAATTTTATTATGCATAGTTTATAACTGAAATTGTTGGATGGAATCATACACCAGCTATGGTAATATTGGGAAAGAATAATTCCAATGTTGTAGCTTGAAGACTATAAAGAACCCTTGATAGAACTTCATGGTCCACATAGTTCCATATATTTTTATAATGCTAAGAGTTTCCTTATGTTCTTTCTTTTTGTGGTTTTCACAGTAGTCATGTGCTTTTTTTACTTTTTTAAAATATATTTTATTATACCACAATGAGATAACAATTAATAATGTTCATGTTTGGTTTTCGGTTGTACAGTGTTCCAGCACCCATCCCTCCACCAGAGCCCATTTCCCACCACCAATGTCCCGATTCCCTCCCCCTCATCTAGCCTGCCTATATGGCAGGCTCTTTCTCTCTTCTCTCTCTTATTCTTTCTCTCTCTTTCTCTCTTCCTTCTCTTACATATTGTGGATTGTATCAGATTAATTTCTAATAGGCATAATTAGAATATGTAATATGAAACAAAATATAGTAGTTGATTTATAAGCTGACTCTTGTTAAAAATACCAATTTAGGGCATTTTTAATCCAGTTTTCATTTGTGAATTTTCCTGCCATGCTTGATTTCAAGGTATTATGTAGTAGTAGTGACTGCAAATTTGAGAAATGAGGTATAATACGATTAGCTCTTATTGGTCAATACAATCTGACTCTAGCTAACACAGATGATAAACTTTGTGCGCTGAAGATCTTTAGGAGATGTTTGTGTTACTGTAGTAGTCCTAATTTGAAAACATTTGAGACACACTCTGTAGTTTCTCTTGTAGTCATCATACCAGACTCCTTCATCCCTAATGCTCTCAAAGGATTTTCCACTTCTCTAATCTTCACAGTCATCAAAATGCACTTAAATTGATTAATATCCCACTTTTGTTTAAAATGTTTTTCAAATAAGTACCTTTAAGGAAAATCATTAATGGGCAATGTTAAAGGCATGATTATCACCAAACCTACTTTCAAGATATACTTAAGATTTTAATTTCAGTAAAGAAATACTATTGTAAAAATATTGTTTTACTTATAGAGAAGGCAAAGAGGTGAACTAAGCAACAATTATTTGCATAATATATCACATATAAGACCCATTGATAGTTACCAGAAGTCAATGGAAAAGAGGTGAGGAGTTTTACTGGGAGAAAAGACAATTGTGCTATCTTGATGGAAGTAGGGGAGGTGGAGTCTTGGGGTTGGGCAGCGACTGGGTTTACTCCTGTCTCTAAACTCAGAAATCACTCTTGAATGTATCAGGGGACTATGTGGGGTGCTGGAGATTAACCACATAAGTAGTGTGAAAGGCAAGGGACTCATCTACTATACAATCTCACCAGCACAAAAGAAGACAAGTGTTTGGTGAATGGGATTTTAGTGGAAAACTTAAATGGTAGTTTACCCTCATGTTCTTTTTTAAATTATGAAAAACCTAAAATTATAAAATGTATTTTAAAATCTACTTCAATAAAGAAATCAAAGCAGAATTTTTAATTTAAAATGTTTAATAAAATGAGCTGATTTCATGGATAGAAAATAATGACTATGGGACCAAGTGAGAGCACAGAGGGTAGTGCATTTGCTTTGCATGTGGCCAACCCAGGTTCAATCCCCAGCATCCAATATGGTCCAAAGAGTACCTCCAGAAGTAATTACTGAGTGTAGAGCCAGGAGTAAACCCATGAGCATTGACAGGTGTGACCCAAAAATAAAGAAGAAAAAAAGAGTAAGAGAGAGAATATAAATACCTACTTAATAATATTTTATTTAATGTTTTTTCTATTATTTCTATGCAATAAGAGCTCTTTTCTGGAGGCAGTACTAATACAAAAATCTAACCCCTCTCTGAAGTTATAAACTAATAGGTAAGGCAAAAGGGGTTACATATATCTATATCTATCTATCTATGTATCTATCTCTCTATATACCTATATAATTACAGAGTAGATGGAATATATAAAAGCAAGAAGTTATATATATATATATCTTGTGTATATATATATATATATATATATGGACAAGAAGTTAAGAATTATGAAGCAGAAGGTGATTCTTATGTGTTTCTTTAGGAGGAGGATGCAGGCAGTGTGGCAAATTAATCAACTCTGAAAGAAATTATGACACAACCTTTGTAATTGACAGAGAGAAGAAAAATGAAAGCTCAGGATTGGGGAATAAGTATTAGATTTATACTATGGATACTGAAAACTGCTCTAACAAGGAGAAAATGTAAACCTGGGGTTGTGCTGTGACATTTGTGTATCTGGACATTATGAGTAGATCAAAAGAAATTTGCTTTAAGAAAATTGGCTTATATGTATAGCATAGTTTGAGGTTTATAAATCCATGAATCATCTTGGCATCCTATACTGCCTTGCTCCACATTGGTTGAAAGTTGCACTAAGATCATATAACAGTTTACTAATGGATGCTAAAATGTTGGACAAATTATTTCTACCTATAATAATAATTCCTGGGAAAATGAAACTAGACATATTCCAAGTTTTGTATGTATGCTTCTATATCTAACTGTTCCAGTACTTTCACCTTGACTACGGAACTGTCTTCCTTTTCATTGAATAATGTCCTACTTTACCTGCTGGTCTCATTTTATAAATTATATTCCCCAGGTTTCCTTCATTCATCACTGTTCCATTAAAGAATTATTTATACTTTCTCTTCAATCAAATAATGCTCTGTATTTTATTGTTTAATAATCGTGTGACATAACTATATGTTTGCTCCTCATTTCCTTCCATATTATATTTGAAGAAGGTATCTGGAAAACAACTAAAAATACCCATGTGCTTAACAATTAGGTGTTTTTGATTGTTTTATTATTGTGTGCCATGACCTTTAATTTTGGAAATCAAATGTTAAATTTTATCAGACCTACTTATGCCACTTATATAATTTTGAAAATCTAAACTGAGTTATTTCTATATTTTGTCGTAGAACACTCCTTGAATTTACAGAAACAATAAAATAGTGACCAAGTTCTTACAGCATGCTATATCCAGTGTTCCCCTCATTAACAGACTATCTCAGATCAGTAGTTGCAAGAAAAACATACTTTAATCATTCATGTCTGCTTTTATTTTCTCAAGCCTATAAATTAATGTATTTGAGAAAAGTTTAATGAATGTATCTCCTTATCATTATGCTTCTAACAGAGAAGGAAATGCAATATGCTTCTGTAAAATGATTTGAATCTTCACCAAAAGATGATACTGATACACATATTTAATTGCTTCATTTCTACTTTTAAAGTAAAGTAAGGAAAATGACTGAAAATTTTTCTTTCTGCAAGCGAGTTTTTCTGGCTCAGAAAATTTAACCTTTAATATATAGCTTTATTTAGCTGCATTGCTTTCTTTCTAGTAGTTATCATTTCTTCTTTTCAAGATGTACCCTATTTTACTACCATTACCATACTAATGTGATTTCACAGAGAATCACAAAACCTGCTTATTCTGTTCACCTAAGTGTTTCCAATCTAGTAATGGAGATAAGGCGGGTCCTTTAATAACAAATTTGTACTTAAGGAGAGTTAAAAATGTAAGCAAAGATAACTACCATTAGATAAAAAGAAGATGTTTGACTTTACCTCAGGTAGTCCTGTTAAACAACAGAAAAGATTATCCCTGAGCATATTGGATGTTTCTCCAATAACTAAAAGAAAAGAATACATAGGTCAAACATATTGAGGTGGGACCAGAGCAAGTGGGGTGTTAGCTGGAATGCACCAGTGGGGCTCCATTCTGGGCACGCCATATGGCCCATAAGTCCCTGTGGGAGTTACTAAGCATAGAGATAGGAATAGCTATCTCTATGCCAGGTGTATGCCAGGAGTAGCTATCACTATGCCAGAGTCCTGAGTAGTGCCAAGTGTGGTCCCAAACTAAAACACAAACACAAAAATAATGCATGCTAAGAAATAGCATAAATGATGAGTTCCAGCAAGATAGTATAAACAAGTTAAATAAATATTACTAATGTCTCAGAAACATAACTATATAAGTAGGAAAGGAGGATGAGGAGAGTTAAAATAAGTCTAAATTTCTCTTCTAAAATGTTTGAGTTCCTTGGGGCCGGAGTGATGGTCCAGCAGGTAGGGCTTTTGCCTTACACGCAGTGGGCCCATGCCGGCCCGGGTTCGATCCCCGGCGTCCCATATGGTCCCCTGAGCACCACCAGGAGTAATTCCTGAGTGCAGAGCCAGGAGTAACCCCTGTGCATCGCCGGGTGTGACCTAAAAAGGAAAAAAAAAAAGTTTGAGTTCCCATTATTAAACAAATATCAAGACTCAAGTTTTTTGTCTAGGAGAAAGGCATACTTAGATATGCTTTGATACAGAGTATATGACAAGGACCATAAGATTAAAACATGGAAATTAGAAGTTCAGTATTATTGGGGCAATAGTATAGCAGATATGACAATTGGCTTGCATGCTTCTGGCCCAGGTTTAATGCCTGGAATCCCATATTGTCCTTTGAACAGTATTAGTAGTAATTACTGAGTGCAGAGCCAGAAGTAACCCCTGAGCATCACTGATGTGCCTTCATTCCAAAGAATGTCAATATGTTATAATACATTTCGCCTTAATAATATGGGGTAAATTAGGTAAACCACTTAATGTTAGAACTAAGTTTACAAACAACCATCATTTATGCAAGAGGAACTTGCATAAAATCGCGTGAGAAGATATTCATTAAGTATGGCTGTATCCATCAGAAAGAATATAGACAGGCTATTTGAGTAGAAGCAACTCATATGCAAGTCAGGGAACACATGGTCTTTGATTGGTCTGTGAAAGTCAGAACCCTAGAAACAGCTGCCCCCATGAAGTTAACAATCTTTTTTTCCTCACCATTTTCACCCCACTGTCTACATTTGACTTGTTTTCTGAGGAGGTATAATGGTGATTTCCAAAGTGCTCCAGCCCCTCGTTTGATTAAAAAGGACTTGGAAGCTAGTAGAAGCAACATGGCACATGTCTTAGCACATGAAAAGCTCTGAGATTGATTACTTACTGTGCAATTAGTATTGAGGTATGGGATAGAAGCGATAGCACAGTGGGTAGGGCATTTGCCTTGCATGCAGTCAAACCCAGGTTTGATCCCCAGCATCCCATAGGGCCCTGAGCATGGCCAGGAGTAATTACTGAGTGCAGGTCTAGAAGTAACCCCTAGCATAGCTGGGTGTGACCCAAAAAGAAAAAAAAGTATTGAGGGGTATGACTATTGTCCCCTAAATAATTTCACCATAACAGCTCTAAGCGTTGTAGACAAGATCCTTATTTTGAAAGAGTACATATGCACACACACACACACACAGACAAATAAAGACACATACACACATACACCTTTAGTCATTTGTCATATTAATTGATAAAGAATACAAATTGCATTCTATGACCCCAAGAACTTCAGTAAAGCGACTTCACCTAATTTCACTATATTTACCTTGGACCGCTTTATTCCTCCTCCAGATGTAATGTTTAGTTTTGATTTTCGTATCCTGAAGTACACTTTTGGTTTGCATTGTTGTGGGCAAGGTAGCAATGGTCTTTACACATTACTATTTCTTCCTACTTTCATACAGAATATTTCCCCCTAGATTATATATCTTTTAAGACTCAGTTTTTTCCTCCTTTGGATTTAAAGCTAAATTAGAAGAGAATATATCAGACCAAGGTTTAAAAAGTCTCAGTTTGGTACTTTTTTAATGTAGTTTTAAATTTAGAGGAGGAAATAGAAAAGACATCTCTGTATGAAAGTTGGAAGAAATAGTGTATGTTAAAGATCATTGGCCCTCAAAAAACAAAAGTATGCTTCATGAGCTAAAATAAAAAAAAGACCAAAAAAACAAAAATAAAACAAAATCAAAATCTCTTTTCTCCAATTGGGTTGACTTGTAAAATCTCTTAGAAAGTCTATTTGCATATCAGGTCATACTCAGAGATGAAAAATATGCAGTTGTGCAAGTTCTTGTTTGAAACTGGAGGGTGAATAGAGTAAATAGAATTGAATAGGGTGAATAGAGTGAATAGAACCGGAAGGAGAAGAACAAATACTGAGTGATCCCACTCAAATGTAAAGCATAGAGAAACACAGTAAGGAACTTTAAGAACAGTCAATGATAATGACTGGGTCTCCATGAGTGTTTGCCGTTAGTATTTAGTCTAAAGGGAGAGTGGAAGTGAACGCTAACAAGGGCCCTGGAGATAGTGGTGTAGGGATGTTGGCACTGCGGTGGTGGGTGTGGTGCAGTGGCATTGCAGCATTACATTCCTAAAAAATTAAACTATTATGCATTTCAAATATCATGTTTAAGAGCCAGAGCAATAGAACCATAGGTAGGGTGTTGGCAGAAGGTAGATCTAAGGATATGCGAAGGAAGGTCTGATGGATACTGCCTGTTAACAGATACACGGGGTATTCTGGCAGACTGTCTCCAATAGAGTTAGTATGTAAAATTCCCTAGTGAGACTGTTAATCAAGCTGCAGTTACACAGAGAACGTTATCCGAGGTAATTTCTCTGTACATTTCCTTGTTGGCTATAACTAGCTCAAGATGGAGTCTAATGGACCCTGCTTGAAGTTAGGCAGAAAACAGGTTTTTCTTGTTCTTCTGTCTGACATGACCTTGCTATCATGGCCTAGTCAGGAAGGCTGAATTAGCAACTGTTATGCATTCTTCTGTTCATCTCACCTTACCTGGATAGCACCCCTGCAGGTATTTGGTTCCTGGTTGTCTCCTTCCTATTATTCCTAAATCCTATGCAAAGAATGTGAAATGTCTTTGCAATGTAAACCATGCAAACTTTAAACTGTATTGCCCTTTGAGATGATGGGATATAAGAGAGTTGGGGTCTTTGCGGAGGTGGTCAGTCAGCTCAGGTCAGTCAGCTTAGGTCAGTCAGCTGCCAAGATGAGAGCTGCTGCCCTTCCGGCTGGTGATCATTAAAAATATTAATGGATATACGTCGTGTTCCTGGAGTCTCATCTCTGTGCCTCGGATCCGACAGGACATTCCTGCTTCATAAGGTGCTAGTCTTGCAGCAGGCTGACCCAGGATTAATTCTCAGCACCCCATAGGTCCCACAAATTTCACCAGGGTGATCTCTTGAGCACAGAGCAAGGGATCCTGAAGTAAACCCTGAGCGCTACTGAATGTGGGCCCCCAAAACAAACAAAAAACATCACATTTAATGTAATACGAATTAAAATTAAGGTACTTCCTAGTGAAATAAAGAATTTAGGTGATGAAGAAAGAGGTTATTTCAGTTGCCCCTAGATTATATATCTTTCAAGACTTGGTTTTGTGCTTGGTTCAAAGCCATAATTTACAAAAGAAAAAAAAGAACATGTGCTTTCTGAAATGTATGGTACTGTCCTGCATACACAGTCCTATCTCAGAGTTACTAGATACCACTTGTGTAGCTGCATGCTTATATATTCAGTCAGAATAGGAAGATTAATAATATTTAGTTCTTAGACCAATTTGACAAAAGTTCTAGGGTGCAAATGTTAAAAACTGACTGTATTTGTAGGTCAAAGGATAATTATAGTGAGATTAGTTTAGTCACATCAGAGAGAGTTCACTTCAGACATTTTCTTGTGTCAGCAGCAATATTTTCCACTCACTAATGGGAATTCAGTTTTTTTTTAAAGAAATAAAAAATAGAAAATAGCACTACATCAAAGGAAAGAACAATGTTCTTTTCTGATGAAGTGGATTTTTAATTTACTTCTTTTCTTTGTAAGAGTCAAATCTAAAATGCTTTACCTTAAAAAAAAAGCATTTATTGACTGAACCTAGCCATTGTGTTATAATTCAGATATGTGCTCTAAAATTGTTCTGTGGGTGGATATGCCATCCACACAACTTTTATTAGGTATGTCACTGATTTCCATATTGCAACAAGAGGTAACAATGTTGCAATGAACATAGATATTTCATAGGTCTTTTAAAGTGAGTGTTCTTATAGTCTTGGGAAGATCCCTATAGGTGGTATTTCTGGCTCATTTGGGATGTTTTGAGAAATGTTTCCTTTCAAACAGTAGCATCAAATGAGTGATATTTCTTCCATTATCATGCTAATGCTTGTTTTTTACCTTTTTGGAATAAGCCATTTGATACAGGCTGGTATGAAGTGATTTCATTATTTAGATTTTCATTTCCTTGGTAATTAAGGGTGATGAGTATTTTTTCATATGGCTTTTGATCATCTGCATGTTTTCTTTAGATAATTGTCTATTTAGCTTGTATTCCCATATTTTGATGGGATTGCATTTTATTGTTGAGCTGTATGAATTATTTCTTTATCTTGGTTATTGGATATTAGTCCTTTGTTATATGATGTCCTTTTACTTGTAAGCATATCTTCATTGTTTTAGTGATTGTTTTTTCCACTGTTTTAATTCTTATTAGTTTTATGTAATCAATTTGTTTACTTTTGATTTGTTTTACTTTGTAGATGAGTAGAAATGAAGTCAATATCATGAAAAGTTTTTCATATATTTTCTTCCATGCATTTTATGGTTTTATGTTTAAAATGTATTCCTTAATCTATTTTGAGTTAATCTCGTGAGTGCTGTTGATAATCCAATTTTATTTATTTTCATATGACTATATTATTCTTTTAGAACAATTAATATATAACTACCCACTTTTAAATACTTACTCTACTATATCATATTTTCATAAGTGCTTTGAGAAACATTTGCTTTAAAATTATTATATAGAAAGGTATATCTGCAACTCAATTGGTAATTTGTCACAAGGCCTTAATGAAGATATTTCATGTTATTGTGTAGAAGTGAAATATTTTGTTCATAAAACAGATTTAAAAGTATTTTGGACTTTACCCATAGAATATTTATTGTTCTTATTAATACTAAATGGACTTATGTATGTGGCAATGACTCCATTTACTAAGAAAACATAAATGCTACCTTCATATTACATTCAAATGTCAATTCTCTAGGAAGATATTGATCAATTACTCATATAAATTATGAGTAAAGCACTTGGCAACAGAAAACTTTATATTTCTTAATATGTTTCCCTTTATAACACTAATCAAATCACTATATCTGTATGTAATATATGTTATATTAACATCATTTTTACTAAATTCAAATATTAACATGAACGCAGTTCTGAGGAGTAAAAACACTTTGTCAAATGTTTTATTGTACTCTTTCTTATACCCAATGAGAATCAGAAGATTATTCCTGGAATGTGGTAGCCGTTTTTGAATGAATTTACATATGAAGTAACAAATCTGAACTATAAGCACCTGACTGATTTTTAGCCTCTCCCAGGAAATTTTCATTAAATGGAGAATCAGCTGCTTCAGTGGCTCACAGTCATTTATATATCATTCTGGTTTAACTTTACATATATTTTTTCCTCCTTGGGTTTCCAACTCAATCTCCTGTTCTCTTTTTTTTTTTTTGGGGTGATGATCTGTGTTTTAACTTCTTGACTGTCTACTTCCTTCTGAGCATTTTTGTTTTTATTATGAAAGTGTAAGTTAAATTTTAACCTTTCTAATAATTTTCTGTGAACATTAAATGTATCTAAAAAATTACTTGCACCTTGAATTTGGATGAAAAATAATAAAACTATATGTAGGAAAATAGAAATTTAAAAATAGCCAAAGACATCTTCAGAAGATATGTTGTTAGTTTCAACTTATGAAAAAGAAAGTATTATTAGAGTAGGAATATTAATGCTAAAAACTGCAAAATATTAATTAACATTTCATTTTGCATATTATTAATTCAACATTTAATTTAATTCATATTTTGACTTGTGTAATAGAGCTTAAGTTTTCTTTAAAGAGAAAATAAGGAAGACAGGAAGAAACAAAGATCATAACAATAACAGCAAGCATTCACCAAAAAATAATTTCTGGTTGACAATAAATGCATCATGTTTAATTCTTTCAATAATGCTATTTGTCACATTATCTCACAGGATAGGGCTTCACATTTATGTAGAAAACTTTTATATCTGTAACTTCTCTGTAATTATCTAGACAAGAGATTTTTAAATTAGGACAAGTTTGTTTATTTCTGACACAAATAAGTGTGATCACTATTACACAATTTATTTTGTTTGTTTTTTGTTTGCTTTTGGAGAACACCTGGGTGTGCTCTCAGAGATCAGTCCTGCAGCTCAGGAGACTGGGATGTTGGAGAATGAACCCCTGTCCTCAGGTGCAAGGCAAACTTCCTGCCTGCTGGACTCTCACTCTGCCCTCCCACATGTACTTCTTATCCAGGTGGATCTACTCCTAATGTCCTATGTATATGCATATGAAATAAAATTTTCTTCTCTCCTTAAATTTTCAAATATATATACACATATATACATACATACACACATATATATATATATATATATATATATATATATATATATATATAAAACTTCTTTTTCTCTCCCAAATATTTAGACCTAATGCATGCAGAACATTTAACTTTCCCTCTCTAAATATTTTATTTTGCCTATGCAAATCCATTTGAGTAACTGGATATGTAGCCATGGTCATCTAATTATTCAGTTAGAAAGGCTTCTTGGTTATTCTTTTCCAAATCAAGTCTTGGATATTGACTTATATCCAAGAAGTAGAAATTTGTTGGTACAATAATGGTTTGTGTTACTATTTGTCTTTTAGGGGTACATATATCACCTAATCTTCAAAAGTAGATGTAAAAGGCCTCCAGTTTCCACATCCGGACTTCCCCCTAGTCAGAACTCCACCCAGCAGACAAGCCTATCACAGCCTGGCTCATTACAGCCCAGTTCATCAATAAATGCTGGATTTAGAGATGACTACAAGAGTATGCTACCCTCACGGCAGAGCCTGGCCAGCTACCCGTGTCATATTTGATATGCCAAATACCAGTAACAATTATAGACCTCATTCCCATGACCTAATGGAATGGTTTGAGGCTCTTTATGTTCCGGAGCAAGCAGGTGCCCTTCGGCTCTACTTTCATGAGTCAGGACATATGGAGATGTTACTGGTGCCCGCTCGAGCAAATCGATGATGAACGGGAAAACAGTGATACAGTGAATACTTTCTCATGAAGTATTACCTTGTGCTCTTATATGAACTTAAGTTTATTACTTAAGCTATAAAACAAGTCATTTTGTAGATTAGGGTCAGTGATATTATATACATAAGATCACACTATTAGTGAATGTGTTTACATTTTTATTATCTACTTTTCAAACACAGAAACTTTTGTGTTTGAACTCTTGTAGAAGACTCAAACCATCTCTCCCAAATTTCTGTGAAAAGTTAATTCTTGTCCAAAAATAGTCAATTTTGAGCACCAGCTAAAGTAGTTAGGAACCTGAAATATGAAGAAGTTTGTTTTTCTATGAACCTTCTTGGTGATTTGTCCTCATGATATGCATGGCCATTTAGAGAATGTTAAGGGCTCAAGGCGATTCAACGTTAAGACCTCATTTTCATCCTCATGGGAAGATGAGCATTCTCTCTTCCATTTTCTCAGTAGAAACTCATTTTAAGAAAGCAGAGCTACATCAAAGCATCAATTAAAAAGGTACGTCAAGTTGTAAGATGTGGAGTCTTTCCCTCTAAAGTGCAGTTTTACTTCCAAACTCTAACCACAAAGTTGTCAGATTGCTTACTGATGTAGGAAATGGTTGTCTTTTGTGGAGGAAGCAGATGGCAGTTTTTTTTTTTTTGCACAGCAGATTTTTTAAACTAGCAAAGCACAGAGGCAACAAGGAGAAAAAAATTTTTTTTCTGTTAGCAATAATTCCTTCAGCAGAAGCCACTGTAGTGTGCTATTGATTTGACTGTGTGCAGGTGACTCTCTTTCTAGATGAAAGAAATGGACTTCACTAGGGAATGCATCAAAACTTCTAGGTAAATTGCAGAAGGAAACTCCTCCAATGTTCATCTGAAAGTTGTGTGGCGTGAAGAGGAATCGTGATTTGAGATGAAGATCTGTTCTGCTTGTTATCCAGGGCTGGATTGGAATGTTCTAGTTCATAGAGCAAGCTGTGAACCGAATAACATAGACCTCTTTTGCTCTTTGCTTTAAGTTGGTTTAGACAGACTCGATGTAGTCTCAAGCTTATAATCCTACATTTATATCGTATTCCAGATATTATTTTTTCATATAGACTTTGGAAAATATTAATTTTATCAGTATTTAATACTGTAAAAATATAAAAAAAAATCCTCCATTACTTCCAAGCACCTGCATGCTTCTTAGGAAGATGGAGCATTATCAGAGTGTCTCATTTGCCAGATTTTGCTCTTTTAAGATCAATTTTTAATCTTGAAGAGGCAAGTATGCAATCACTTACAGACTATTTTAATTATAGAAACATATGCCAGACTAGACTAAGCTCATTTCTACCTTAGCAAATCCTAGAGCTTCGGAACGATAGGAATTATGCTGTTGTTTCATTTTTTTCTCTCTCAGTCTACATAAAACCATTCTCCAGTCAAAATAATTCAAACATACATACATTTAGTTATGCACTTTATGAAGTTATATATGTTTGTATAGCATATATTTACATATATTAAAATGAAGATTTTTCTTTTTTATAAAAGGAGAAAGTAACTTTAAGGTTGAAAAGGAAATACAAGCCTCAAAGTGAATATTTGTCTTAAATTAGCTGTTTATTAGCACTTTGTATAGGGAGATGATATTATGGACTTGACACAAATCAATATTTTAGTATATCTATTTGGAACAAATGATCTGAGGCTATTTTCATCCTTCATCCAGATCAGGGTCTTGGATTGATAGTCAGATCACTTTCAGCTGAAAGAATGAAGACCTGCTGACATTGCCTATCACCAAAATTGATCCAAGAGCATCAGATTTTGAGGGGGGAAGTCTGATTATACTGCCTCAGTACCGAAGGTATACAAATATACAAAAATGTCTATGTCTAACATTCTTCTGCTGTCTGTAAAGACTTAAGGTTTCTCTGTTAATAAATGATCTCTGGAAGTCTTTTGTTATAACATTGGTTTTCAATGATTTTGACACCCATTGCCCTTCTCTCATGAGAACACAGCTAACCCAATCACCCAATCATATTTTCACATCTACAGAAAGGAAGCATTGAGATAGAAAAGGCATGCCCTTGAATTCAAAATGGCAGAGACCATTTAGCCATATTATTTAAACTCACTGAACCTCAGTTTTCTCATCTCTAAAATTGAAATACTAGATACTTTAAATATGAAACATTCAAAGTGTTAAATTAATTTTCAAGTATGTAATATAGGCTATGAAAAAGCTGTCGTTTCATAAAATGCTATCAATTCTCCTAGGAGGTCATCTAAAGAAGTTGAAATACCCTCTCAAATAGCATTTAAATTTGAGCACTGGCTTTTTGGTGGCTTAATATTGTAAGATTAAGTGTAAATTTTAGGTGTTGCAAATAGATGTGGAAGGCATTTTTTAATATAAGAAAGTATCTTAGACAAAAACAGAGAGGAAAAACAAAATCACCTTATTTTCTCCAAAATTATGCCTGGGCAGGGCTTTAATCAGCTATTTAGCAATAGCAACAATGTTTGAAGACTCTCACAGGACCTCCAAATGAAATCAGTCGAATTTTCATCTGACCAAAATTATATACAAAATCTTTTTTTTTTAAGTTTCCTTTTCCTCATACAATCCCTTTTAAAGGAGTAGGTAGAGCAGCGCAGGAAGCTTCGGGAAGCTATTGATATTAGGAAACAGTGCTCCCCCCCCCACACATTCAATTAAAACCAATTCTAAGGCGAAGCTTAAAACTGGCAGTTTGCTCTGTCCCTTTCCTGTGGCTTGTTTTAGAGGATCCCTATTATCAGGGCTGCTAAAAAAACATGTGTCCTGGGGAGTAAATGTGAACTAAATAAAAACATAGCAATAGGGAACCAGGCTTCATTTGTGCTCCTTTGAAATGTAAAAATAACACCCAATAGAGAGAAGAATCCCTGACTGTTGATCACAATGTATAAAAAGAAAAGGCACAATCCAAATGAAAAGGCATTTCTTTCCCATAGATAGACTCCACAGGCTTAGCTGTGTGACCAGTTACTAAATGTGGGCCCTCCCACTTCCTTTTTCCTTTCAGTTCTCCAGGTTAAGGAGTGCTCCAAATACACCTTAATTAGTCTAGCCTGGCTTACCAAGGCCATCAGCTGTGGTGTCCATGATTATCTCTTGGGTTTCTTTTCACTTTCTGGATCATAGCAAGGGATCTTTCACTCAGTTTTGCTTCAGCGGCTAAGTATCTATATATGTTCATTTCACTTTTTTAAAGCTTTTCTTTCAAATCATCTCAAAGTCACTCAGATCTTTTCAAAGGCATTTTTCTTCTCTCTTTTTTCTATTGGCAATGTGGAACAAAGTCATTTTTCAAAAAAATGCAAACAAGCAAAAACACAAGAGACATGCACTGCCTAAGCAGGAAGGTTTCTTTATAATTGTGAATAAAGCAGAATGCATAAGAACACATCTAGCTCAGAATGGAATTTGTATGCATTAGGGAAATGGGTTTATGATGTGTTCATCTCCTTAGCAAATACATTGTACTGCCAAAATGAATAGTGTCACTTTCAGGATCTGGCTGCTGCTATTAGAATCAGTATTTTAAAATAATCATTTCACTGTTTATTATTTTGACTTGACTTATGCCTTAATTTCTTTTTCATTCCAAACTCAGTAGTATTGTGCAAATAATCATAGGGCACTCTGCAGTGTTTACCTGCAAAATATTTTCATGATAAAATGTCAGATACATGCGTGCACCTATTAAGGATAAGAACTCTTATTTTACATGATTTGAAATGAAATAAAGTGGTAGTATTTATTATTCTTAAATCTTTCTCTGACATAAGGAAGATTACACAATTATACATAACAATTACTAAGAATTTGGTAACATCTTAAAAATAAAAATTTACTAAATTGCAAAATTGTTCTGAGATTTAATTTACTGCTTTATTATATCTTTTGTTTTAAAACTGTCCTAAGCTGATCAAAATGATAAAGAAAGTCAAAGAACTGTACATCAGATTTGGAGAACTTTGAAAGCACTAAATTGATCTTTGGTTGAATTTTTATAACTTCTGGACAGTCAGAGGTGATGTTACATTCTCTGTGTCAATTGAAAGATTGGTTTGTAGCTATCCTTCTGCTAAGGATATCATCAATGATGAAGTGGTTTTCTAATACTGAATAGTTGCGGGTAATATTTTTAAACATAAATACTTTATCTTTAAACTACTTTATATAGAATTTCTTCACATTCTTCCAGAAAATTTGTGAAATAAGTACACATTTCCACCAAAAAAGGGTGGGGGAACCTATCTTTCATCTATTCTTCCACATGCTAATCTCCCGTGTAAAAAAATTGGAGATATTCTTTTTTAGGAGTTATAATTATTGGTTCACTGTATCATTGTATCACTGTCTTCCCGTTGTTCATCGATTTGCTCGAGGGGGCACCAGTAACATCTCCATACGTCCTGTCACAAGCAAGTGTAGCCCAAAGGCATCTGCTTGCTCCAGGGACAGGAAGAGCCTCAAACCATTCTTCAGGTCATGGAATTGAGGTCCATAATTTTCACTAGTTTTTGGCATAACAAAACTAATAATTATTAGGTAGATAAATTTTCTGCATCTATAGTGGAGAAAATTGAAAGTTTTGAGAATCTAAGCAACTGACAAGGAGAAAACCTTAGGCAAGAAGAGGAAAGACTGCTATGATCATATTGGAGCTGTAATGCTAAGACTCCATGTGCAGGTTTCAACTCTAAGTATACCACAGGATATAGACATAAAATTTCACATACATGATCAAAGAACAAAAACACAATAGAGAGTTTTTTTTTACGGTATGAATCTAGGATCTGACATCTGTGCCATTTTAATAGACTCAGATAATTTCTGTATTTTTGAAGCTGTTTATGATTCATTGTAATTCAGGTGACTGACTGGTATTGAGCATTTGCAGCTATTTGCCTTGCCAGCTTTATCTATAGACTAAAGACAATGAATGTTACAAGGCTAGTGGATAGAAATTTTTTTGTAGTGGTGTTTAAGAAAAAGAAAATCACAATCAAGACAGCATTAGAAAAAAAAAACAAATTAACTGTTTTGCTCATAAATTTACCCTCAACTACATTATATTTTTCATCATATTATTTCAGATCACAGTTAAGCCTTTGTATTTAATGGAACATCACTCATTGACTGTGGTGATTTGCCATCCCTCATCCCATAGAAATAATTATATCAGAGAAAAGGTCTGCAATTATTAGTGTTTTCTTCCATAGTCGATTCCAATTAAATTTTTTGACAGTAATGAAATATTTTTAAATAAAATAGCTTGCTTTAGAAGTAAAATCTACTAGATAGACATTATAAATCTTTAATAAACCACCATGATTTCATTTTTAGCAGTTAATTTAAGGATTATTTATAAAATATGATTATGATGCATGAAGACATATCACACTCAGAGATAGAACCATGAGGTTTTGGTTTTCTCATTTGATTTTGCTTTTCCTTTATTTAGTGGGAGCTGCTCTTCAAATTCTAAATGTTATGAATAGGAAGACAACGAATGACTAAGTTTAAATCTAATTAATATGGAAAGATGTGAGTTCCCTTATATTTCCTACCTCCATCATTAGTTATTTTTAACTCAATTACTCTAGGCAGTGACAAAGAGTTGATTTCAAATCTGACAAGTGCCATGCTGTCTGTAGAAAAAAAAATCTAAATTTATACAAGTATCTTTATTCCATAGCCTTGAATGCACTTGACATATAAAAATACTAATATTAATTATGTTATTTTAATTAAAAGTTTTTCTCCACTAAATAATTTGATGATTGATTTTATTGGTTAAGCATAAAATATAACTGTCTTAAAATTTTTTTTAAAGCAGTAAAACTTATTGTAACTTTATCATGGTAGTTGGTTCTCTATGAAGGTTCATATGCAATTTTTGTTGTCTGGGTGATTACTGTCTGATTAATATAATTGAGTGATGTTGGAAACAACTCAATGATCAAGATTCTGTTAAAAAAAATAATTTACATGGAGGATATCATCATAATACTGATGTTGGCTAGTGAAAGAAAAGTTTACCTTAAATGAAGCATAGAGAGGCAAATATTTATGGGTTTTACATATATCATAATTTATTATAGATAATAAATTTTATGAGCCTATACTGATAAATAGATACAAGGGAGAATAGAAAATTATTTTTGTTCTCCACTGATATATGTAGATACTTTGTGCTCACTTAGTAGAGTCCATCTCTCACTTCTTATACGTGCTCATCTAATTTGGTTTCCTTCCCCCAAGTGTGTATAAATGATATGAAAGACTAGAAAAAGAAATTAGCTCTTTGTGCCAAACACTGACAAATACTGGCTAAGCTAGGTGATCAATATAACATCAAAAGTTGTTTGTTCTTTTTATATACTTTGTACCTTTGATATGATGTGAAACAAATAGCACTTTATTGCTGTAGTCTTCCTCTCAAAAACCTATAACACCAGGGAAGCATCACATAAATCTAAGCTAAATGATGCTCTACAAAATAACTGACTAGTAATCTTCAAAACTGTCAAGGTCACCAAAAACAAAGAATGCCTAAGAAATTGCTACAGATAAGATGGATCTAAAGTGATAAAATAACTAAATGTAGCATTGTATCCTGAATAAGATTGTGGAAAATCGAAGAATATTGGCTAACATATATGAAAGTATTACCACAGAGTTTAGGTCATACTCATGCAATAATATTACTTTAAAATTATTTCAGGAACTTCACTTAGTATAAGATGTTAGTAATGAGGAAAACTAGATTCTGGTTAAATGGGAAATTTTTTGCTTTATCCCTACTTTTTAGTTTCTGTAAATATATAAATATTATAAAATTAAAATCTTATTCAAATATTCCAAATAAAATACACCAATAATACTTGTCACCCAACTTATTTGCTAAGTTAATTTTAATGCCTCATATATTTTTAAATGAATCTATCTGCTAAATTAATACTTTATTCACATATATACACAAACATTCTCTCCAATTTTATATGGGGAGAGGGCCTACACCCAATGATGCTCAGGACTTTCTTCTTGCTGTGCACTCAGGGGTTATTCCTGAAAGTGACACAGAGTACCAGGTATAAAATCCAGGTCAGCCATACACAAGGTAGGTGCCTGTCCACTGTAGTGGTAGGCCCTTCTGTCTACAAGTTTTATGTAAAATTTGTTTTCATTCAAACTTAAGTATTATAATCTTTAGTGTGAGCTTAATGGCTTTATGACATTTTAATTTTTTTAAATGTTACCCTGGAGCAAGCAGATACTCTTGGGTTACACTTGCTTGCCAAAAGATGTATGGAGATGTTACTGGTGCCTGCTTGAGCAAATCAAGGAACAACGGGAAGACAAGTGATACAAGTGACAAGTGATATCATATGTTTTATTATCTACTATCCCCATTTATAAAATACGAATATTGGGTTCAGACTTATAACACATATGGTTCAATCCATGAATCCTATATGATCTCCAGAGTATACCCAGAGTGATTATGCACAGAACCAGGAGTAAGTCTTGATCAAAGCTGGATACGACCCCCCAAACCAAACAAATCTAAAAAGCATAATTATGTTAACTTTGCTCAAAATATTATTTATATTATTCATAATACATATAAATATATATTTATGTGTATAAATATTAGAGACTCAGATCCACAGGCTTTCCCTGTGCACAGCTGACCATGAGGCACCCAGGAAGGAAGGCGGGTCTAGCCCTGGCCCGCCATCCCAGAAGAGCCTTGCAGGAAGCCAGAGGAACCCCCACAGCATGAGGGCCACCGTTTTCAACATCCAGACTCCACAGCTCGTCAGAGCTCCACCCAGCAGAAAAGCTGATCTTTCTCTTGTTCATCAGTAAATGCACGAGATGAGAGGCTACTACAAGAGTATCCCACCCACATGTTGGAGCCTGGCAAGCTACCTGTGTAGTATTTGATATGCCTAAAACCAGTAACAATTATAGACCTTATTCCCATGACCTGAAGGGATGATTTGAGACTCTTCATGTTCCTGGAGCAAGCAGATACCCTTGGGCTACACTAACATGTGACAACACGTATGGAGATGTTACAGGTGCCCTCTCGAGCAAATCAATGAACGGGAAGACAAGAGAAGTGAAATATATATTATAAATAGATATAGTATATATATTATGTATATAAAACTTATAATGTTTTTGAATACTGATAAGAATCTGTACCTCCTACTATATAGCTCCAGTGTTCTTTTAAGAATATAAGACACTTTTCAGATATTCCTTATATCTTTAAGTTCTATGATCTGAGAACAGTCTACATCACTATTTAATAATATTACTTTTATTATAATTTGATCAGCATCAGCATGATTACATTTACTAAAATTAAGATTAATAAAATAAGAAATAAATTTTTAATATTATACTTTAAAAGTTTTGACTTTAACTGAGTTATATGTACAGGAATTAGAAGGAAATATATCAGAGATTATTAAATCCAATGCTACTATGCTTAGTATTAGGGGAATTTGTGACATTTTAGGCATTTTAGAGGATAGATAATTAATTGTGTGCCTTGACAAACTAGAAAACTTTATCTATAGTTAAATGTGCGTAACAGAAAAAAATAGCATGAAAAATATTTATTCTTCACTATATTACTGATTTTCTTACTAAAGCTAACCAACAGTATGATTAAATTAACTTTTTCTTCTTAATTTATTTAGAATGTTTTCCAACTGTTGATTGCCAGGGATTAGAGTAAGTGCCCATCATACAATGTTGTATTGAAGTAAATTCTTGGCCCAATTTAACTTTAGAGTATGTCAGATAGGGAAAACTACGGAATAAGCCTATAGTTATATTGAACAAGTTCACCTGAGATTTTCTGTGCACACTTGCTATTTTGTTCTTCAAAATATTGTAAGTCTTTAATATCATTACTTCATTACTTTTCCTCTAGTTGGAGGTCCTTTGTTTGGTGATTTTTAAAATTCTACTTTGACCATATTGTTCATTGATCCTAAAATTTCATATCACATTGACAGTGTAATACACCCACGGGTCTAAATTAAATTGTGGTTTAAACTGTTACTGAATAGAGGCAGGCCCTGCTTCTTTCTTCTTGACCTTTCTGCAATAATAAAATATCCTGTCTCCTTGGCACTTTTACTTTTATAGTTTTCTCTTCTTTTAGCTCCTCAGGGCAGTTTGCAGACCACCTCTAGTTTCCAAATAGAATTGCATGATTTAGGCATAATAGCACCTGACAGCAGTAGAGAAACAGTCTTTCATAAAGAATTTATGGATTTTTCAGAATGCTATCTGGGATGCCACCTCTGCCCACATCACTGATTCATGAGTTCAGCTTTGGCAAGACAGCCACAGAATTACTTTTCTACAGAGAACTGATAACTTCTGAAAAAAAGAAGAGGGTCAACCTGACACCGGGTGAATATCATACAACATAAAGCCCAAATGCTCTAACGCTATAAAAAGTCATCAAGTATTTTATAAAATGAGGTTCTTGTTTCTTGAATTCCATCAGGCTGCAATTTTTACTCTGATTACCTAACGTCTTTCTGTCTGTGTCTCAACTTTTCCCTGTCTGTAGCTTATCACTTTCCCTTTAAAGGGGATTTGATGTTCTATCAGTTTCACTGTTGTTTAGGGCACTATTTTGAACAGATAGTATCCTCAAATAAACAGAAAATATATGAACAACAAAAACAAAGTTAATCATATCTGCTTCTCCTCAGAATTTCCTGAAGTCTGAAGACCTTCCTGCAGTTGCTGACATTGAGGAAGATTTATTTGTTTGTGTTTCATATCTTTGTAAACTGTTTTAAAGCTTTTGCTAAAAGTGGCTTTTCTTTGGTTTATAAGTTGAATGACTGTTGTGGAGCCTCTGGGGTCCCCCGACAATATCAGGAAAAGAGTTCCCTTCTACCTCTAAGGACAGCAGAGAATGGATGTAAGCTCAGGAGTCCAGTGCAATTCCAAAAGACTTTTACTAAAACAAACTCCATCTGCCACTGTAATCCAAGATAATGGGATTCCCCAGACCTCTAGCTCTTGGTCAAAACTCCAACCATGCACTTGGGCCCCAAGTCTCACACCGAAGTGGATGGATCTACCTCAAGTCAGTCCCCTTATAATCCTAAAGTAATAATCTTATCTTGTGGGAGGGTAGTGTCAACAAAGATCAATGAATCAGCTTCTAGGTATAGATAGTGCCACACTAGGGTGGTGCCATTTTTGTTTTAGGACTAAAAATATGAGTTTGGACTAGTCTCTTCCTCCAAAATTATCTCTTATATCAGAACACTGAAGAGAGAGAGAGGACCGGTATAAAGAAATACATCTTAATGGATATATATTCATGGGAAAAGCACATCATAATTTCTTGGACTTCATGCAATCTAGATGGTACCCACAGGGTCCTTCTTATTTATCATCTGCACCAGGGTGATTCTGAGTGTCTTGTTCTCTGTTTACTGAAAGTGTCATGCTTTCCTGTTTGAGGGCAAACTAGTATGATCCTTCCTTTAATCTTAAACAGTAGTCTTAATGAAACCAGTATAGTAGTCCCCTGGTAAATTCTAACTGTCCCATGCTGAGACCAGTGGATACTAAGATGTGTTGTGCCCTATCTAGATGACATTGAAATCATAGTAGAGATTATAACCTTAATACAGAAGTTCACAAACAAGTATGGCACCACCTTAGTGTGGCACCACCCTTTTTACTGAGTGAAGATGACTGGTAACTGGCACACCCTCTGTCAGTGTTTACACAGAGGAGAGATCTCATTAGCATGAACCCTGTCTTAAGGACATGTAAATATATTAAACTGCAAGTAGATTAAACAGCAAAGATCCCAAGCTAACTAGGCACTGTCATCAAACAAGATGACAGATACAATTTTTTTATTTTTAATTATTTTAGTGAAGCAAGGTAATGTTTTATTGAATAAAACTTGCTCAGAAAGATGAGGAGAGAAAGAGAGGAAATGTGTTAAAGAGAGAGCACAGGCCTTGCCAGAGTGGAAATAAGGAAGCAGAGAAATGTAGAGACCAAGCAAATGAGATACATGTTCAAGGAGAACATTGACTTGAAAAGAAAGTCTCTGGTATAAAAATTCTTCCTGACATTTTCAGTTCTACTCTGAGCTTAATTATTGACACATGCCAACTTATTTGTGATATTTCTATAGAGAATAACTTTATCTTTGTGTCATATAAGATTCAATATCTAATTAATACTAATGTTATCACTATTTTGCATATAAACTTATTTCCTAATTGACACAATTAATTTAAAATATTTTAAACAAGGAAAAAGAATTAGGAAAGGCAATGAAGTGAACCTGGAGTTAGAAAAAGAAAGTGGTGAGGGTCTTGGGCTCTTAGATAAAGAAGAAATGCAGTTCCTGCATATATGAAATCCATAAATATTAACAATATTGTATCATTGTATCACTGTCTTCCCGTTCATCATCAATTTGCTTGAGTGGGCACCAGTAACATCTTCATATGTCCTGTCTCATGCTAGTAGAGCCCAAGGGCATCTGCTTGCTCCAGGAACATAAAGAACCTTAAACCATTTCATCAGGTCATAGGAATGAGGTCTTTAATTGTTACTGGTATTTGGCATATCAAATATGACATGAGTAGCTTGCCAGGCTCTGCTGTGTGGGTTGGCATACTCTTGTAGTCACCTCTAAATCCAGCATTTATTGATGAACCGAGCGGATGCAAGTAGCCGTGAGCCGGGCTGTGGTAAGCTCTGTCTGCTGGGTGGAGTTCTGATTTTATATTTGTTGGATTTACCTATTTCATATAAACTTTAAAATGGATTAACACAGAATCATCCATAATAGTCTTTTTAAAATTTTTTAATTTGCAATTTTGTGGAATGTGAGATTAGATCTATTCATCTATATGTGTGTAGGAGTCACTATCTCCATACCAAACAAATAATAGAGAGGGGGATGTATATGCCATTACACAGGGATGTATATGCCAGCTTATATTCCATACTTTATACGCAATATAAAGTAATATGGTAAAAACCAGAGCAACAGTACATCCAGAAATGACCTTCAATCAGTGCTTGACCGCATTTGCAGATGGCACATCTCCAAACTCTGCAATACTGACATCCCAGTAGGAGCACACCAGATTGGACGGTGGGATACAGAAGCCACCCAAACTCGACTAACAAAACCATTAACATAGAGGCTTAACTCGCAACAACAGCTTAGTAACCCTCAGACAGGGACTTAACAGTACCCATGGTGAGATATATCAACTTTCATAAATTTTCTTCCATGGAAATATTTTTTGATCATACTGTTAGCCATTTAGTGGCACAAGCAATGTAAAGTAAATAATTTTGGGTCTACTACAGGGACAGGCTTGAGGGGTGGTTGGGAAAACTAGAGACAATGGTGAGGGAAGTGACAGTGGTGGGTGGTGGGATTGGGGTTGGAATACTGAAGGGAAAGCCTGTAAAAATCATAAGATCACTCTGTGAACCTCCAACCTTCACCTATACTTAAGCCAAACATGACGATAGGTCTCGATTCAAATTAATTGTGTAAGAATTAGTTTTGAGATAGAATCACTGTCAATACAGTTACTTGTCAAGACTATTTAGTCAAGACAGACAATTACTGTCAAGTTTTTCATTCTCCAATAGGATGGGACAGATAGTGTCAATTATGAGACAAAGAATGGATTTCTCATGCATCCACTTAGAAACTGTTTATTTGTAAACAGGGTATGAAGGAGAGAAGAATGTCTTTATGCCTTTCATTTGGAAAATCCTGAAGATGGAGAGAGTGGTACAGTTTCACGAATAGGAGTCAACGCAAAGATCTCCTTGTTCAGATGAGGCTCTACTGACTGTGACCAGAAATGGATCATCAAGAATAGACTTTTCTTAAGAGATCTTCTTAGACATGGGTGTTCCTAAAAGAAATGATAGTATATGCTAAAGCTATAATGGTCTATTAATAAATAATGGGGATATGTGTGAGAGAAAAGTGACTGGAGGTGCCATAGGAACAGAGGAGGGTCATGAACACTGAAGTGTTGTTGGTGTGCAGTAAATTTTATACTAGTATCATAACCTTGAACACTATTCAAACCCTTTAACATCAACCATAAACAAAGTACTTTCAAATGACTACTACTTGAAGAGCCAGTGGAAAGAAATTTTATGGGATGTTAGACCATAACCCAACGTAGAGTATGAGAGTCCTATTAACATTTTGTTAGAGGAAACATCTCAGGAAATTTAGGGGTTTTCCTCTCACAGGATATTTAGGTTTATAATTATAGGCTGTTGTTTAGACATAGTTTTAAGTTTGGGTGATAAAGTCTCAGAAACATGACTGTAATTTAATATTTTTAACTGTGAAAGTATTTTCCAGAGTGACTTAACTATTCATCAATATCCATTGGCAGGGTGTGAGTGATGCATTGTATTCTCCCCCAAATTTAGTATTCTCATGACTTACATTATTTACAATTGTTTAACTATTCCATGTTTGTTTCTGTACAAAAGAATACAAAGTTCATATTTGCATTAATTTACTCTTGGTTTTTTATATATCATGGATTTTCATAAAGGCTTTGTGACATCTATTTACCATTGTAATTTCACTATTATCTTGTATTATATTTTTGAAATATAAAGAGTGATGACATCACTTTGCATAAACAATAAATATTTTTGAATTTGTGTTTTAAAGAAGCTTCTTGAAAAACTGGATTAAGGATACCATGAATTACCTAATTCATTTTCTCTGAAGACTTTTATTTTCCATTAGAATCTTTATGATAGTTTAGCTGGATAGAATACTTTTGGTGATGTGTTTAGTTCATTGCTTCCCCCTCCTACTATATTCCATTTACTTTCACCAATAAAGTCTTATTTGATAGAGTTTCTATAAATCTTGTTGGAGTTCTTTTGTGTATACATTCCTTCTCTGGTTTTCATTCTTTTCATACTCTCTTTTTTTCTTAAGCTTTATAATACTGATTATGATGTGTCTTGAAGGTTTGGATCTGTTTTTTCCTTGGTGCCTTTGGACCTCTTGAGTTTCGGTGCCTAATTCCTTTAACTCTGGGAAATTCTTACCTATCGCTTTATTTTTGGCAACTGCTTTTTCACTAAATTTGCCTTCCCATTCCTCAGTGACTGATGATTTCTATATTGTTTCTCTTGAAGTCTTCCCATAATGATCTATTATTTCTTCACTTCTTTTCGTATTTTTTCTCACATTTACTGTTTTATAGGACGTCCAGAATTTCATATTGTAATCACTGATTTTTTTCCTCAGGTGCTGTTATCTGCTGATCAGGACTTCTACTGAGATTTTTCTTTGTCTGGGTCTTTGGTTTACACCAAGATCAGGGCTTATCCCTTGCTCTGAACTCAGATCACTAAAAGTGGGATCAGAGGACCAAATGGGATACTGAGTTATTATATGCATGGCAGAAGGCCTATCCACTGTACTAATGCTCTGGTCACTGTATTGTGGTTTTTTTTTTTTTTACAATTTAAAAAAATATTTTATTATACCACTGTGAGGTATACAATTACAAAGATGTTCATGTTTGGGTTTCAGTCATACAGTGTTCCAGCACCCATCCCTCCACCAGTGCCCATTTCCCACGACCAATGTCCCAGATTTCCTCCCCTCCTCCCTAGCCTGCCTCTATGGCAGGTTCTTTATCTCTTTTCTCTCTTTCTCTCTCTCTCTTTCTCTCTTCCTTCTCTTACATATTGTGGATTGTAATACATACACTTAGAGGTTATCATGTGTATATTTTTGCCTGTGTTTAATGCTCAGTTCTAGGTTGGTGTTAGCACTTTCGACAATTATTAGCAAACTGTTCCCTTCTCTGTCTTACCCAACCTCTGACCCCCACATGTTTGTGGTAATTTTCATCTTTGACAAGATCTCCTGATCCATGTTTCACCTGGCCTTGGATTTTGGTGTCATAATATGTGTTAGACATGGAGAGGATCATGTTGAGTGAAATTGGCCAGAAGGAAAAAAAAGATATAGAATGATTGCATTTATTTGCATGACATATATATATATACTTATACATATATATACATATATATAAACACTGATTGAGTTTTATATCATCAACCATAATTTTTGTTTCTTTCACTTGTTATTCTGATTTCTGCTCATGCTTTTCTTGTGCTTTGCTTACTACCTATCACTGTATCACTGTATCACTGTCTTCCCCGTTCATCATCGATTGGCTCGAGCGGGCACCAGTAACATCTCCATATGTCCTGTCTCATGTTAGTAGAGCCCAATGGCATCTGCTTGCTCCAGGAACATAAAGAGTCTCAAACCATTCCATCAGGTCATGGGAATGAGATTAAAATTGTTACTGGTATTTGGCATATCAAATACGACACGGGTAGTTTGTCAGGCTCTGCCATGCGGGTAGCATACTCTTGTAGTCATCTCTCTCTAAATCCAGCGTTTATTGATGAACCATGTGATTTGTGCGGCTACCTATAACATCATCTTTTGAGTTCATTAAACATCCTCAACATGGTGTTTCTGTAGTTATTAATTGAGAGGCTACGGAACTGAGGCTACAGAACTGCTTGGAACTGGTAAAACTCTGATATCATTTTAACTCATTCACCTTGGCGGGCCTCTATAAAGCTTCCCCATTCTGTTCACTGTGTTCTGAGGATGGCACTTTATAAGTTGCTCCACTAGAAGCATCTGAGAAATGAAGCTGGAGTGTTTACCTTTTCCTTTTCTGCCAATCCTCATGTAGTGACTGTGTGTACGGGATGCAATGAGTAGAGCTCTCAGTGTGCTGGCTTCAGGGCATAAGCAATGGTGCATGGAGTTAGGGGGCATGGGATTGATGTAGACAGAGACAGGAAAGGGCTCTACTGCAATGGAATCCCTAGAGAGCAGTAAAGCCACCTAGACCTAAGGCCACCAGAACTTGAGCACCAGAACTAAGGCCTGATAGACCTTACCTGGAATTAGCCCAGACCAGAGAAGACTGGACTCACCCTCTAAGAGAATATTCAGCAGGAACAAAGGTCAAGAAAAGGACTTTTCAAAGAAGACCACTCTCAAATCTATCTCCCTTGACAACCTCCCTAGGAATTAACTCTTAACTTAGGTAGAAACCACACTTGGGGCTGCTTGGGAAGAACCTTATAAAAGTCACCTTGAATAAACTGTGTGTGTATGCTGAGCAAGCCCATGTGCTGCTTGTGCCCACGTGGCTGAGCACATGTGGCACCCGAGCACATGTGTGGTGCCTGCATCTCTTTTGAGATGTGGATGTCTCTCTTTCACTTAACTATTCCTTCCCCTTCGTAAAAGCCTCCAAATCACTTGTATCACTCCTCTTCCTGTTGATCATCGATTTGCTCGAGTGGGCATCAGTAACATCTCCATACGCCTTGTTACATGCCAGTGTAGCCCAAGGGCAACTGCTCACTCCAGGAACATAAAGAGCCTCAAACCATTCCAGGTCATGGAAATGAGGGTCTATAACTGTTACTGGTTTTTGGCATGTCAAATACAACATGGGTAGCTTGCCAGGCTCTGCAGTACGAGTGGGATACTAAGCCACCAAATAAAATCTTTTTTACTCCACTGCCCATCTACTCTTGAAATTCTTTTCTGAGAGATTAAAACAAGGATGCTGAAAGTCTGGTAAATCCTAGGATTGACTCTGCTTTCCTGCTCAGAGCCATTCCTCGCTTCAGCCTTAGTCATGGTTTCCTGAGAAATCTCAGGTGTTGGGGGATGATCAACTGCCATGCCGAGAAGACCAAGCAGATGTCAGGTGTGGCTTGACAGCCCCCTCATGGGGCTGGCGGGACTTGAAGTCCGTGCTGTGCGGGGGCTCACTGTAGACTTTACCAGTCACCTTTACAAACCAGTCCTGGGTGGCATAAGGGGATCAAGAGAAAGTGACTGTCTCTCTTCCCCCATCCCACATAAGCTACCCTTGGGGCACCAGCTTCAGGATGTGGATATGGCCTTGAAGCATTAATGAACAAGCAAGGGATTTGAGATGTGAATGTGACCTGCTATGGTTGCAGAGGTCGGGTGTTGAGGCTACCCTAGTAGAATGGAGGGAGTAGCCTCAAGTTCTCTAGAGGCTCTTTGGAGGTCAGCCAGTTGGTCGGATAACTTCATCATGAAGTTTGAATGTGCAGAGTATCTGAAACATGAATGTAGCCCTACATGAATAAAGCCCTGCTGATATAGAGGTTGTATGTCTGTAATTTATTTTTAAACCCATTTTTATGTGGTATCACTGTATCACTGTCTTCCCGTTCATCATCGATTTGCTCGAGCGGGCCCCAGTAACGTCTCCATATGTCCTGTCTCATGCTAGTAGAGCCCAAGGGCATCTGCTTGCTCCAGGAACATAAAGAGCCTCAATCCATTCCGGAATGAGGTCTATAATTGCTACTGGTATTTGGCATATCAAATACAACACGGGTAGCTTGCCAGGCTCTGCCGTGCAGGTAGCATACTCTTGTAGTCATCTTAAGTCCAGCATTTATTGATGAACCGGCGGCCGCTATGCCACGCGCAGCCAAACTGTGATAGGCTGATCTGCTGGGTGGACTTCTGATGAGAGAGAAGTCCGGATGTGGAAAATGGAGGCCCTCATGGAGTGGGGGTCTTCTGGCTTGTTGCAAGGCTCTGCTGGGGTGGCGGGCCAGGGTAGAAAACCCGCCATCCCTCCTGGGCACCTTGTGAGCGGCTGGGCACAGTGAGAGCCAGTAGCAGCTCTGCCCCATGTCTGTCTCTGGATCAGCATACCTAGGCCGGATTAAAAAAGACTGCAGCAGGGTGGATCTCTATGAGTCGGACTGTGATAGGCTGGTCTGCTGGGTGGACTTCTGATGAGAGAAAAGTCCAGATGTGGAAAATGGAGGCCCTCATGGAGTGGGGGTCATCTGTCTTGTTGCAAGGCTCTGCTGGGGTGGCGGGCCAGGGCAGGAACCCGCCATCCCTCCTGGGAGCCTTGTGAGCGGCTGGGCACAGGGAGAGCCAGTAGCAGCTCTGCCCCATGTCTGTCTCTGGATCAGCATACCTGGGCCGGATTAAAAAAGACTGCAGCAGGGAGGATCTTGATGAGCCGGGCTGTGATAGGCTGGTCTGCTGGGTAGACTTCTGACGAGAGAGAAGTCCAGATGTGGAAAATGGACGCCCTCAAGGAGTGGTGGGTCAGTCTGGCTTATTGCAAGGCTCTGCTGGGGTGGCAGGCCAGGGCTGGAACCTGCCATCCCTCCTGGGCGCCTTGTGAGCGGCTGGGCACAGGGAGAGCAAGTAGCAGCTCTGCCCCATGTCTGTCTCTGGATCAGCATACCTGGGCCGGATTAAGAAAAGACTGCAGCAGGGTGGATCTCGATGAGCCGGACTGTGATAAGCTGGCCTGCTGGGTGGACTTCTGATGAGAGAGAAGTCCGGATATGGAAAATGGAGGCCCTCATGGAGTGGGGGGTCATCTGGCTTGGTGCAAGGCTCTACTGGGGTGGCTGGCCAGGGCAGGAACCCGCCATCCCTCCTGGGCGCCTTGTGAGTGGCTGGGCACAGGGAGAGCAAGTGGTACTACAAAGTTAAAACAATGCAAAAGGCCTACTGTGGCATTATTTAGCAATATAACGACAATTGTAAGAAAAAAATGACTGAAAGTATAGGATTTCCTGGCTAAAGTCCCTAGACTTGTAAGACTATCAATATTCATTGTTATTCAAGGGTACATGAGCAATAATAGACATTTAGTATAGACATTGATTCAAATAGTTAATCAGAAAGTCCCTGAAGCATTTTATTTTATCTAATATTTTACCCCTGGGATGAACCCAGAGCCACAGCAGAGCCTGGCAAGCTACCCATGGTGTGGGTACGCCTCAATATGCCAAAAACAGTAGCAATAATGGACCTCATTCCCAATGAATGGAGATGTTACTGGCACAAATTGATGAACAACGGGAAGACAAGTGACAAGTGATATTTTACCCCCAAAGAAATGACAAATTAAATCATTCCCCAAAATGTCTGGAGTTTGAACAATTTTTCTTTCATCCAGGGATTGTGTTCTTTTCACTCTTAGAGTGTAGTAGAGTTTTCACCACAGGAATGAAAGTGAAATACTATTCTGTACAGGCATGTAAACACCAATGGTAGTTGAAGGAGGTGCATATATAAGGGGCCTATATGACCCCAAACTGCAACCAAGTGAGAAAACCACTGCGTAAAATATTTCAAACCAGTGGGTGACAATACCAGACTGACTATTTCTACCAAATCGATAATTTCTTTTTTGCATCTTCCATGTCACTATCTCTGTGAGAAGAGACAGAACAGACATGGGTCCCCCCCAGGTAAGTAGAGAAGAGACAGAACAAATGGCAGGCCCATGAGAGAGGATTGGAAGGCAGTGGAACAGTGAAGAAAACAGCGATAGTGAGAAAACGTATTTTCCATTTTAGTTTAGGCATTAAAATTTTACTAAGTTGGGATCAGAGAAATAATATCGCATTAAGATACATACCTTGCATACTGCTGATCCCAGTTTAATACCACACAATTGTCCTAATCCCCAGACCATTGGTCTGAAAATTACCTAACAGTTCCTAGGACTTCTGGAAGTTTTTTGGGGGGACCAAATTTTTTTTTCAGTAATCTAGTATAAGGATTAGAAAATGAAGAATTGAAATATTTGGAGAATCCACATTATTATTGTTACAAAACCTGGGAAATAAAACTAATTATCCATGTCCTTAAAAGTATACAGATGTAAAAAAGGTTTTTATGTTTATTTCATATACATAAAATATTTATGGAAAGTGTTCTATATGCCAGATAGTTTCCTAAGCACCTTACAAATCTTATCATATTTTAATGATATAGTTTTTAATGTCAAAGTCAAATTATGAGAGTTTTTTTTCTGTATGTCTCATTTTAAATTTATTGGAAAGAAATTAGAATAAAAGATTACATTAACAAACACTTTACACCGATAATGTCATTATTTGCATTTTATATAAATACCTTTGCAAAATTACTTTAACTAGGGCTTTGATTTGGGCTAACAGCTGCCTTTGAAAAGACCTAGGAATGTGGGGGGGTTACATTAGAATTTCACTTCTTTAAAGATTAAGAATATGCTAATAGTGTTTTGTTAAGACAAAATTATACTTGAAATGCTCTTTGGACCCTTTTAACATTCTTCTAAAATGCCAATTAAATATGTGCATGACTGGAGACCTATAAGAGTCAAAACAGCTATAAATTTTATACCCAGATGAATATCAGTAAGATCTTGTATAAAGATTGTGGTGTTTGAATCCCTCATATAAAACTGGTAGCAAGTAAGTGGCAAATTCATATAAATAACATATAATCAATGCTCAGCTCAAGATATACAAAATAAAAAATATATTTTCAAAGTTTTAAAAGTCAACTTTATGAGTGAATACCTTCAAAGTTACAATTGGGTAGTTTTTTTTAAAGCTGACAATTTAATTCTCAAGTACCAATATAGTTAACACATAGTAAATTGCATATATGTAAAATATGTGATTTGATAAATGTATATACATATAAAACAAAGCATTGTGTAATATGTATTTCATATGTAACTTCAAATAAATATGTATGTATAAAACCTATCAAATATATAATATATCAAATATATAAATGAAAATGTGTATGTAAGAACATTTGTATGTTCATCTTTAAATTATCATATTTTGAGCATTTTCATCACTTACAAGTTTTATTCTGCCTTTTTACAATCTTTCTCTCTCCATCTCACACTTTACCTTGTGAAACATTTCTATAACTAAAATTTTAATAAATCGTTATAAATATTTACTATTATAATTTGACTTCAAACACTGACAATTACTTCTATTTTGTGAATACTCCATGGCTTATATTGTGCATATCTAGAGATCACTCATTCTTGCTGCTGAATAGAACAAATTGAATGAATAACAGGAATTTGTTATTCACCTATGATGAGCATTGGGTTATTTCTGGTTATTGGTTGTTACAGATAAACTACCAAAAGTTTGAATACTTTGTAGATATACTAATTTATTTTTACACTCAGATCTCTAGATGTGAGGTGACTGGATTAGATTATCAGTATTTGTTTAATTTAAAAATGCTAATTTTTAAGGAAATGGAATAATATTATAGTAAAATTAGTATAGATATGAGAAGTATAGTATTATCAATCAATTTAGAGAATGTGATAAAATGCATGCCTTAACTATATAGAAAACTCCCAAATATCATTTTCAAGCCATATAAATGAAGGCAAAATAAAATGAAAATACTCAAATCAGAAGGCAGAAAATTTAAGGAAAAACAAAGAATAGACAGATAATAGAAATGAATGAAATGGTAAATTTCAATTCAATTTCAAAAAATAATTTTGATATGTTAAAAATTCTGGAGCCGTGTATATAACTCAGTGGTAGAAACCTGTAACACATTTTAAGTCATTGGTTTTAATCCTAAGCAACAAAAACAAACTTCTGAAAAGATCAATTAAAAACAATTATTAGGTTGAATAAAAAAAATCTAAAATTTCAACTACATGGTTATCTATACAATTAAAATGTATATATAGGCTTTAAGTAAAAACATAAAAAATAATTTATAAAAAGCAATATAAATTATAATCAGATGGCTAAATGAATAAACTTCACAACTGGAAAATAATGAGGACTAATGAAAAGATAGAATTTTTTCACAGTTCATCCACATGAATTGGCTATCTTACATACAGATAAATCCCAAAACAATGCATTTATAAACATAAAACCAAATCAATAGAATGAAGAAACTAATGTACAAGTATAGTTAGAAACTTCAAAACTTCTCTTTTAGAAAATATTAACAAACACTAAAGATATGAACTGTAGTATTAAACAATTTGGTCTAATCTAGAGAACCATTATATGCAATCATAGAATTCACAGTTTTTTCATGTGTACACACAACATTCCAGAAGATAAACTAGGGTAGAGGAAGGAAGAGAGATCAACAATAGTGACGTAAAGACAGTGGTCAAGGATCTTAGGAACTTGTTGGTGGTTAAGGTGCAGTAACTTTGTACATCTTAGCACTATTGTAACCACATTATCAAAACTAGATCAGCAAACAATTAATTAAGATATAAATAGGTATTTCCTGCTGAGGTGGTCAGGCACAGAATAAGTGGGACCTTTGTGACACTGTGGTAGAATTCTTGTTGTAATTGTATGTATGAAACAATTCCGTTATAAACAACTTTGTAATAGTTTAATTAGTGTCTTAATTAAAAATGAATAAAAAAGTTTTAACAGTGCTTGATATGTCCTGGATGTTAACCCCTTATCAGATGGGCTTTGGGTGAATATTTTTTCCAAGTTTTTTGGGCTGTCTGTATCTTGGTCATCATTTCTATTGAGGTGCAGAAGCTTTTCAGTTTTATATAATCCCATTTGTTTATCTTTGCTTCCATTTGCTTTGTTGGTAGTGTTTCATCTCTGAAGATGCCTTTTTCTTCAATGTCGTAAAGCAGTTTTCCTATGTTTTCTTCAATGTACCTTATAGATTCATGTCTGATGTTGAGATTTTTAATCCATTTTGATCTGACTTTTGTGCATGGCGTTAGAAGGCCTAAGTACTTTTTTCCATATAGGTGCCCAGTTTTCCAGCACCACTTGTTGAAGAGGCTTTCTTTGCTCCACTTAATATTTTTGCTCCCTTATTGATGACTAAGTGATTGTATAGTTGAGAGTGTGTTTCAGGATATTCAGTCCATGCCATAGGTCTACAAGTCTGTCTCTATACCACTACCCAGCTGTTTTAATTACAACTGCTTTGTAGTAGAGTTTGAAGTTGGGGAAAGTGATACCTCCCATCTTCTTTTTCCCAAGGATTGTTATATACATTTGTGGGGTTTTATTATTCCATGCAAATTTCAGGAGTGTTTGTTTAATTTCTTTGAAGAATGTCATTGGGTATCCTTATGAAGTACCACATTAATCTGCATAAAGCTCTAGGAACAACCCCATCAAAAAGTGGGTAGAAGAAATGAAAGGAAATTTCCAAATAAAATTCGAGTGGCCAAAAGGCATATGCAAAAGTGCACTTCATCATTAATTATCAGGGAGATGCAAATGAAAACAACAATGAGGTATCATCTCATACCACAGAGACTGGCACACATCTGAAAGAGCAAGAACAACTAGTGCTGGCATGGATGCAGGAGAAAGAAACTTCCATCAACTGTTGGAGTGAGTGCGGACTGGTCCAGACCTTTTGGAAAACAATATGGGCATTCCTCCAAAAACTATATATTGAGCTCCCATTTGACCAGGCAATAGCACTCTTGAGAATATACCCTGGAGACCCCCAAAACACAGCAGAAACATTAACTGCAGTTCTATATCCATTACAGTTCTATTCATGATAAACAGAATCTGAAACAACCTAAATGCCCGAGAACAGAAGATTGGCTAAAGAAACTGTGGTACATCTACACAATAGAATACTATGCAGCTGTCAGAAAAATGAAGTTATAAAATTTACCTGCAGATAGATGTCCATGAAGACTATCATGAAGGGTGAAATTAGTCAGATAGACAAGGAGATATAGAATGAACGCATTTATTGATGGGATATAAATATATACCAGTGTTCTACTAATTGTGGGAAATGGTAATGTCAGACTAGAACTCAGCTTTGAATATACAAAAAATGACTTAAATGATAAACCCCAAATGTCTGTAGGGCACCTCAACGTGTAAGAGAAGAGAGAGAGAGTGATAGACAGACAGAGAGACAGACAGATGGAGACAGAGACAGAGAGAGAAAGAGTAG